>JASDQU010323908.1:15279-26465 GCA_032191745.1 Picea mariana
CAGTATTTTCTGTAGATCTACACTTAAGAAGAGTCAACCTATAGAAATCTGCAATAATTTTAAGCATGTTTATACTTGAATCAATATTCTTACTTATGCCAAATCTTCCAAATATCAATAACAAAATGAAACTGATAATTGTTTTCCTACTTTGGAATTCATAGGGTACATCAATCGATAGTAAACTTCTACAGATTCACCAACAACTATCACACACAATAGCTTCTTAGTTCTATTCACTGATAAATTCAAATTGTAAAAGAAAATGTATTCTACAATTCGTTTCATTCTATCAACCATTACATAATAAAACAATTCAACAAAACAATAAATAGAGGTACATATCTGAATAAGGTGATGGGACAATAAATGGAACAACCAAGTTCCACCCAACCATAAAACAAAAAAACCAATCTACTTCCTCCATTCACCCCTATCCTGACCATGAATCCATGACGGCGAACCCTGAAGATCTTTTTTCTCTATACTCCTCTTTTAGATTCAACAATTCTCCTTGCCTTATAGTTAGAAAATAGTGCGCATAACAGGAAGAGATGTCCATTTTTTCGATCATACTAGGAAGCATCCTACCTCCTCCCATATGCTATATATCTGAAAACATCTTGTGCCAAGGTATTTTCCCCTTGGGAATTTTTTGCACCTTTACAAATCCCTGATTTTTAGGGGCTGCCAATGGCAAAATTCCTGATTTTCACTTGTAAAATTAAGACTTGAGGTAGTTCAATCTTGTTCCCCACTCATGGAGTCATGGTCAGACGATTTCAACCTGGTTGTTCCATTTGTCTCTCAGCAATAAATAAAAAAATATTTGTTTCTTACAAGTTTCATATTCAAAGAGTTGGTTGGGAAAATCAAATCTTTGCCCAATAGTCACAATAATAAATTATAATTAACTAAATTCCAAATTCGTAATTTCCATAAATGGAAATAATTTTCCAAATTCAAATTTGCCAAAAATTGAAATAAATTCCTAAGTGAAATCAGACTTTAATAATAATTTATTTTTGGGGATATTACATCCTTTCCCCCTTTAGTACAACACTGTCCTTAGTGTTCGTTCATTTCTCAGAACATGGTTGGATAATATTTCTGCAAATCTTCCTCCAATTCCCAAGTGGCCTCCTCACGACCAAAGTTCTTCCATTGCACCTTTACCTGGGCGACGACTCTATTCTGTAGTATTGTTTCTATCCTGTCCAGAATGTGCAGAGGTTCTGCTTGGAACTCGCCTTCAAGTTCCACCTGCACCATGTTCCAATCGATTATATGAGTAGGATCATGAACATATTTTTTTAACAAAGAAACATGAAATACATTATGAATTTTTAGATTTGCAGAAAGAGCAAGTTGATATGCCATAGGTCCAATTCGAGTTAAGATATCAAAAGGGCCACAAAACCTAGGTGCCAAATTGGAACGATTTCCTAGATTTAATGAACTTTCTTTTCTCTGACTTTTAAATACACGTGGTCTCCAACTTGAAATTCTTGGTGTCTTCTTTTCACGTCTGCATAACTTTTTTGTCTGTCCTATTCCTATTTTAAATTTTGTTGTACTTTTCTTACCGTATTCTCCATTTCCTAGATCATTTATGGTGCCACCATGAGTCTGTCAACTAGGTTATCCCAACTAATCAGAGTTGTACACTTTTTGTCATATAGTACTTCGAAGGGGTTCATTTTAGTCAATGTCTGGTAACCATTATTGTATGCAAATTCCACCAAGTGCAGGTAGTATTCCCACTTACTTGGTTTTGTCCTTATGTACATATGTATCATATATTCCATGATTTGGTTCGTTCATTTAGTCTTCCCATCTGTTTGTGGATGGTGGCTTGTGCTGAAATTAAAGTTAGTATTCAATTGTGCAAACAATTCTTTCCAAAATGTAGATGTAAATTTTACGTCTCTATCTGAAATCACCATTTTAGGAATACCATACAATATAAAAGTTTCCTTCATGAATATTTCAACGGTGTTAATAGCTTTATAAGTATATTTTATAGGAATAAAATGTGCAAACTTGCTAACCTTATCAATTACTACCATAATTAAATCATTATGTTTTTGAGTTCTAGGCAAACCTGTGATAAAATCGAGTGATATAGTATCCCATTTCAATTTTGTTACAGGTAGAGGCTACAACATGCCGACTGGGTGTTGGTGTTCATCCGTCACCTGTTGACAATCTTGGCACTAGACAAGTATTCTATTGTCTCACCTTTCATATTAGGCCATAAAAATAATTTCCTTAGTGCTGATACCATTTTATGGTATCCCGAATGACCATAATATGGCTTCTTGTGCATTTCGTCCAAAACTGTTTACTTTAATTCAATAGAATCTTGTATGTATAACCTATTTTTGAATCTTAGTAGACCATTTTTTTCTAAACTCAGATTTGTTCTGTCTAATTTTTATGCATTATTTTGTAAATCTTCCACTTTTTTAATGTATTTTTCATAATTATTACTTGTAGTATTTATCCTTTGCTAAATGTTGCCTTCTTCCCTGCTAATGTTTATCTCAAATAGCCCATGAATTCTTCAACTTAAAGCATCCTCCACTTTGTTTTCCTTACCCTTGATGTGTCTTACCTCGAAATCGAATTCGCTCAAGAAGGCCAACCATCTTACTTGCCTTTCATTAAGGTCTGGTTGACTAAACAAGAATTTCACACCACTCTTATCCATTAGCAACCGAATTTTTCTGCCCATTATATAGTGTCGCCACATTTTTAATTCATGGATGACAATTGCTAATTCCAAGTCATGAGTGACATAGTTTTGTTCGTGCTCTTTTAGTTTTTGGGACTCATAACAAATAAAGTGCCTTTATTGAGTTAGGACACCTCCCAAACCTTCTTTGCTCACATCCACGTAGACTGTGAAGTCTTTATCCGGGTCTGTTACCCTCAAAATTGGTGCAGTTGTTAACAATTATTTTAACTTATTAAAACTGTCCTAACATTTCTGTGACCAATTAAACTTGGTCCCCTTCTTCTATACGGATGTGATAGGGTATGCAATCTTAGAGAATCCTACTATAAATCTGTGGTAGTACTCGGTGATTCCCATGAATGAATATATATCCACTACATCCTTAGGGATAAGACATTTCATGATGGCTCTTATATTATTTGGGTCGACTGCAATACCTTCTTCGGATATTACATGTCCTAGGTACTGTATTTTCTTTTGATAAAAGTTGCATTTGTCAAATTTACCATACAGTTTGTGTTTTATTAAAGTTTGGAAGACTATCCTTAGATGTTATTCATGTTTCTCTTTTGTTTTCGAATACTCTAGGATATCATCAATAAATTCCAAAACAAACTTATCCAAGTACTGACTAAAAATGTTATTCATTAAACACATAAAATTTGTTGGTGCATTAGTGAGACCAAACTATATAACAAAAAATTCATAATGTCCATATCTCATCCTGACCGTTGTTTTACTTATTTCTCCATCCTTTATTCTAACCTCGGGATAACCAAATCTTAAATCCAATTTAGAGAAAATCTTTGTCCCTCCCACTTGATCAAACAGATCATTGATTCTAGGTAGACGGTGTTTGTTCTTAATAGTCATTTTGTTTAATTGTCTGTAATCAATGCATAGTCTTAGAGTTCCATATTTATTTTTAACAGAAAGGACCGATGCTCCCCATGGCGAGACACTTGGTCTGATGTATTCGTTGTCCAATAGTTCTTGTAGTTGAATCTTTAACTATGTTAATTCGGGTAAACTCACTTGGTAGGGTGCCTTAGATATAGCGGCTGAACTAGGCAGCACATCGATAGAAAAGTCTATCTCTCTTCTTAGGGGAAGTTCAGGTATTTCGTCTACAAACAAATCTCTAAATTAATGTAAGACGACAAAATCTTCTAGGCTATGTTTATTTTCTTTGTCTAGCAGATTTGTCACTTCGACAACATAAATCAAACAACCTTTACTCATGCACTTCTTAAATTGCATTGTTGAAATCTGCCCGAGACTATTTTTTGTATGACATATATTTTCCTAACAATTTTGTTTTCGTCTTTTTAAGTGAGTGACTTTTAATAACAGTCCAAAAATGATTTATGCCTCTCTAACCAGTCCATCCCAATAATTATATTGTAAGACCCTAAGGGTGGAATATTCAAATTTATCTTTGTGTTTTGACCACCTAAACTGAACTCACATTCATAAATGAAAGCAGTTACTTTTCTTTTTGTTCCTGTTGCTAGTTGTATTATCCAATACTTTGTATGACTTAGTTTCTTAAGTTTATTTGAATCCACTACACAACATAACTCAGGGTAGCTCCTGGATCAATTAAAACAGAAACATGATTATTGTTAATTTTACCTTCAACTTCCACTATAGTGGACTGGTGGTCATCTTGTCACCCATCCACAGTTGCGTTGACCCTATGTACGCTTCTGCCCACATCTCCCACTTTAAAGGAATCTTGCAGGTTGCGAATTGTGGTTCTTGCTGCAGAATTTAGGTGTGGACAGTTCCTCCTTAAGTGAGGTTCTCCACATTCCGATCAGTTTAACAGTTCTGTGGGGTTGTCCCCAAACTTCTTGGTTCCCAGATTAACGTGTTTACCTCCTCCTTGGGTGTTATGGTTATTGGAGTGAAAATATTTCGTTTGAAAACTCTTTGTTGTATATTGGAAAGGGGTTGGTTGATATCCCTTGTTCCGTTGGTTCATTTTGTCTTATTTCTTGTCTTTCCAAGCCTTGTGAAATTCAGACCATTGTTTGTATTGGACGTAACACATTTGGGCCTTTCTGAAAACTTCGAATAAGATCTTGGGGTTGTCAAAATCGATTGTGTCCTTATAGGATTGTATGACATCCCCAAAAATAAAAAAAAATTGAAATTTTAAATTTGTTGGAAAATTATTCTGTTTTTAGTAAATTTGAATTTGGAAAATTTTTGCCATTTATGGCAATTCCGAATTTGATAATTGTAATAAATTATTATGACTGTTGGGTAGAGATCTGATTTGACCCAACTAACTATTTGACTATGACACTTCTATGAGAACATGATAGTTTTTATTAATTACAGTAGGACAAATGGAACAATCATGTTAAAATCAGCCAACCATGACTCCATGAGTGGGGAACATGTTGAAACTACCTCTGGACTAATTGTTACAAGTGGAAAATCAGATATTTGGCCATTGGCAACCCCTGAAAATCAGGGATTTAGAAAGTTGCAAAAATTCCCAAGGGGGAAAGAAAGACCTAGGCAAAATCACAGTTTTTGATATATAGTATATGTGAGGAGGAAGGACGCTGCCTAGTATAATGGGGGAAGAGAGACTGCTAGTTTTCTTGTTGTTATGAACACTATTGACTGAGTGTGAGGCAAGGGGAATCTTGTGGAATGAAAAGACATTGCTAAGGAGGAGTATTTCCATGTTCTCCCTCATGGACTCATGGTCAGGCTAGGGGGTGATCTGTGTAAGTGATTTTGGCTGCTATGTTCTACGGTTGGGAGGAACGTGGTTGTTCCYTTTGTATTCCTGTGAGTTGGTTTAKATATGTTGCTCTAATCCTTCTCTGCCTGAATGATTTTATATCTGATTYCCTACACTTATTAAATCTRAACTGAAATGATTTTCATTTTYTGTTTTAATGATCGTATATCTCATGTATGRTACTTGCTATATCTAAATTTAWTTATTTCTATTGAATWKTTTTATTGACTAAAATAGGGTATTCATATGTATATATCRAGTATCATCGCCTYGTGGGCTGTTACTATGAATTAGATTTCAAATGSATGGAATAGGCAATGAATAAAYCCTTACTAGACTTAAATCTATGCTCAATCAAGTCTGCTTATATATATTTATGTAACTGTATGAATAAAACTCTACCTTTTTAATTATGCTAGGAATTACTACCAATCCATCGTGTTTTATACATCTGAGTATGTTGTTCACATTTAAATAACTGGGTAGTGTCCACTATTCTAGGATAAATTTGAGAATTACAAAACAATACATAATACCTTACATATCTATATTCTTGAAGAGCATCTCATGAATTTTGTACTATTCTTTATCATATCTAATACAACTGTGTAAATCAATATATACATATAATAGGAATAGACTGTGTATACATATATATATATATATATATATATATATATATATATATTTGTATCTGTAAAGTGATAACCCCACGACTTACTAAATTCACTTCTAAAAGTCTAGAAATATTTAGATCCATAAGTGGTAAGGAGGAAATGGAAGAAATTAAACCTAACTAGTTATATTTCAGATTCTGGAAATTATCGAACCAAATGTACCTTTCAACGCCAATTAAATTCTAGATCAAAACTTTAGAGGAGCGAAAGCTTGTTTTCTTTTCTATTACTTAGAACTGAATGAGAGATTTGGACAGATAATGATAAGTTCAAATTCTATATTCTTGTTAGTAAACGAAGTATCGTAATGAGTATTGTATAAACTAAGCCTTAATGGAATAAAGAAACAACAAATGTTATTCGGCCAAAATGAAATGGTTTTTAAAGATATTTACAATAATGTAGGATTAACCAAAAGTAAGGAATATACCTTCCTAAATTATATGGTTAATAGGCACTTCGTTTTCCATAAATGATCAAATAGGATTGAGTAACTAACATATCAATAAAGTTAAAAACTTAATACATTTTGTGCTTTAATTTTCATTATACAAAGTATAAGAGAAGAGTCTTGTATTATAGTATTAAAATACAATCCAAATCAAGAACCACGAATTAGGATATGTCTGATCTACACAGCCACTACGAATACTGTTACATCCTCGATACTTTTGCTAAGTAGGAACTGAAGTCTTTTTTTTATCTGTATACATTATGGTATTCAGAGTGAGAAACTTCAATATTAGCATCTGGGATGATAATCCCTGAAGAGTTAAAAAGGAACTCGAGTACCTTTCCATGAAAGGGTGTAGAAAAAAAAGATCTGAGGGTTTGGAGGCTTCAACACTGCAAGGAAGAAAGAAAAAATCCATTAGTATTTGTCAATAGATAGTAAATTGCCTATATAAGGTAAACACAATTGAATCACCAAAGTAAAATGTCTATAACAAAATAATTATAGAAGATTAGGAATTATACTTAACTTAGGGCCTTAGCACCGGTCGTCCCACACGACATGGCTGATGAATTCACCCTCGAACTTGATAGGAGGAGGAGGCTAACATCGATCTGATGGGTACCTCTCAAAAATCATAGGCCCCATCATTAGATCTCATCTGTGCAGTGTTCTTAAACTTACATACTCGAAATAAAGCAAAGAAATATTGCGAAGATTTAAATAATAAAGAAACAAAAAAAAAAGATGAGATACATTATATACTTTAGTCCAAATATCAAAACCAGTTAGGCTAGTAGTTTGACATTTGTTCCGAAATATATGTGCCAAAAACTTTAGTATTGAATTAACATGTCACCGAAATGTATTTCCTCATCTTACATACTTCACTCATAACACTACTTATATTGAGTACCCTTCTTGAATGGAGGCTCCCACCCTCAAAACAATAATATCATTACATAATGAGAAGGTGACTTAGCTCGTATATTACTCATTACTGAGTATTGTTTTCCATTACCTGTTTTACTGAATGAAAGTTACAAAAATCCCTTTGTATGTTTCAGCTAGCGAGTGGCCTGTCAAGAGTCACCGAACTAATCATTCATCCCCAGTAGGACTTCACCCTATCAGGTTTTACTCGGAGACTAATACTTCCATGAGGACTCAAAAGGATTCAAAATTTATATAATAGTAAAAATAGAGAAGTTAAATGCGTAAGACGAATAGAGAGACACTACAAAACCCTCAGAAAACAAAAAAAGAAAAAAAGAACCCATAGCCCGCTAAGTTAACTATGTTGGACTATACGTACTAGAGTAAAAAGGGGTACTGTAAAGGTCCCGAAGGGGCCTAGGATCATTTACCAGTGAAGGGAATTCATAGTAACCTATGTAATCGGGATCACAAGATAAATGTCTAACTACAGAAAACTAGTTGTTAAAAGAAAATCATAACCAAAGCTCAAAAATAACAGTTCTTCCACTGTAATGATAGTTGAATACTCTTTCAACTTGTAAGGATATAGGAGGGTCATGAAATTACCAGAGAAGATGGATAGGGATGTCAAATTCCACTTGGTGGAGCCTTTGAGCATTCACTCTCCCCTCGCGAAGGAAATGCATATGTGTTTTGTTTGAAAAATTGTGCGAATGTTGAATGCATGTTATCAAAACCTAAGAGAATCATGATTACGCAGAGTAAAGGATACTTTTACAATGGTAGGTATGTCCATGTGATGGGGCAATAGTTGGCATAAGCCTATTGGCAAAGGGTTCAATTGAAATCATAATTTTTTTCACTCACACAGGGTTCCATTAAGGGTCAGACTAGAGTTTAATTTTCAGGTCTGTTGATAATTTACCTTCACATTAATGATGTATGAATTAAAGAGGGTAATTCTAGTTAGTATTTCGATTCGAAGAGAATCTTTGTTTAGTTGAGACATCAGATATTTTAGTTAAGGTTTACACGATTTGGTTTAGATTGAGTATTATCATTACAAAACTTTATGTAAACAATGAATGATCTACCTTTAACCAATTGTTAGTTGCATGTAACTCCGTTCAAGGACTATGGTCATGCAAAGATTAAAATATTTTATGTTAAAATCTAACTATGCCACTAAGGGTGTACTCCCCACCCCTCCTTACTTTGTACATAGTATACAAGTTTCGTTTAGGCCAATGGATATTTACCCTTACGCACTAATATAGAGGTGTTTTAGTAATTGAGGAATTTAAGTTCGTAATTCCTAAAGCTTCCATAGTCTAAATCCAAAATTATATATAAATATATATATATATGAGTATTAGGATAGCTTTAGGACCGATGTGAAGGTTAGATTGATGGAAGGTTTAATTCATTTAGGAACTCTTCTCCTTGTATGTTGGTCTGGAAATAAATGTCAACATTGATAATCATATTGTGAGAAAAATGCATTATAGATTTACAATGAATATAATTTCCACCTTCGCCTCATTTGAGCCTAAGAGTTGAATTTGGAGGTTAATGTTCCTTAATATATATATATATATATATATATATATTATGACTAAGTTGAGGTTCATTACATATGGTATCAGAGCGAAGTTTACAACACTAGGCCTTGAACCAGGTGACACTAAGTTCTTGACATATATTCTACTTATGCAAAACTAATAAACCTTGATTGTTACAAACAAAAAACTTTTTTATGTTTTGTGTTGATCATGGCATCTSAGAATGATGTAGAAATCAGAATGGAAGGAAATCTAGAGCAGGGACTTCATGGAGATCCAAGACAGAATAGTGATGGAAGTTCTCCTAYGAAAGTATTGGAAACAATGAGGAATCTTATTGTTGACTTGCAGGTTTTCAAAGCAGACAATGAGAAATTGAAGAAYGCACATCAGGAACAACAAGAGATAAATGAAGTCTTCCTGCACAGTATAGTGAACAAGAAAATTCCAAAGGAGGACAACCATGACAAAGAGGTCAGCAAAAGGGCCTCCATGAAATCTGGGCTAGAAACAGAAAAAGGAGACAGTTCGTCTGAAGGAACACCTTCAGTTGAAGACAAATCAAAACAGACAAAAAAAGAAAACAAGTAGACCACCTTGAAGGAGAATTTAAAAAAATTAAACCAGCTACCTTTGATGGAGAATCCAGGACAGGAGAAGAAGTCGAGGCATGGTTGTTAGACATAAAAATATACTTCCATATCTACAACTATTCGAACAATATGAAGGTCAGAATGGCCATATACAATTTGAAAGGGAAGGCCAACATTTGGTGGTAAGACCTGAAATTGGCCAAGGGCCTAAAGGTGAAACAGTTGGAATGGTATGACTTTAAGAAGTATTTCAAGAAACAATACCTTTCTAAAAGCTATTATGAAAGGAAAACAAAAAAACTTTATGAGTTACGACTTGGACAGATGACGATGGAGGACCTTATAAATAAATTTCTGGAACTACTAAGGTTTGTACCATACATCTGGGAGGATAAGGTAAACATCCAATGATTCTTAAGTTGTTTACCATAGTCCTGCAGGGACAATTGAGTTTGACAACACCAAATCCTTGAGTGAAGTATTTAGGAAAGCGTGAATGTGCTATGACGAGTATAAACAACAGGTAGAGTTTCCCAAAGCCTGGAAGGATAAGAAACAAGATCGAATGAACCAGCGGAAGAAGGGCTACTAGCCAACTCCTTATCGGAATGCAGCAAAAATCTTTTCGAGAAAAGATTTTCACTCCAACCATCCAAACACACAAGGCGATAGTAAGCCCATAAAATTGCGGATGAAGAAGTTTGGGGACAGCCCCCGCAAACCATTACAGTGTTGGCAATGTGGGAAACCTCATCTAAGGAGGAATTGTCCATGTTTAATTTCAGCAAACCGAGCCACTGTTCATAATTTATAGGAAGCCTCGATGGTGGGTGACATGGGGAAAAGCCTGGATCAGATAAATGATCTGAAAATTTTACTTGATCTAAAATTGAAGATCTTTTAACCATTATTTGCATGTGAATTTTTAACTGTTGACAATCTTTGTAATGAAAAATAAAAGAATATCCATCAAGCATATGAGCACATAAACATGTAAGCAAACCATCTATGAACAAGATTTGGTAACAAAGTTCACCAGACTTCCTGGCTACATCTCTGGGTCCACTCCAACAGTGCAACAACTCTTTAATTAATCTCAAATGCTTAAAAATTACAAAGAAAAGGCTTACATAAGAGCTCTCAAAAACCAACTTTCAGATTTGCAGTTCTGGGTAGAAACAAACATCATAGGTGGCTGGAAAATGTCATTATGCAACTTTTGACTGTAAACTCAAGTATGCTTGGCTTGCTCAAATGGGCTCTTGAGGCACTTTTTTTCTCAGCTACTTTGATGACAAAACATAAAGCATATTTAGAATCCCCTCGTAATTCTGCAACTTTTAAGCATAAAGTCGACCTATTTCTAAGCAGGTTGCTTGAGACACATCCTTGCATGAATTCCAATGTAGCTTCTGTCTGTCAGATCCATATAGTCTTGAAAAGTGTGCCACTCCTCT
>JASDQU010323911.1:0-12971 GCA_032191745.1 Picea mariana
TAGAAGAAGTTTATTCAGATTGATGGCAGTTGTGTTATTCTCTGTGTATGTGTGTTGAATGCTCTTCTTATAAATATTACTTCCTGTTATGCATTCGTTGTTATGTTGTGTTTATGATTTCATGTGTTGAGATTGAAATCTGAGAGGAAGTGAGGTGAGTTACAATTGTTTCTCCTTTGAGCAAGGATTCCTGCAAGGAGTGCAGTTGAAGTCGTCCGCAAGGAGTGCGTTGACAGAAGGCTCGAGAGTTAAACTCTTGTTCTCAATTCTCTCAGAAGCGAAAGTGGTTTGTTAAGGCCGTGCAAGGAGTGCGCAGGCTAAGGAGAGTCTTAGTCATGACATTGAGCGAAGTATTGGGGGGACTGCTGCTACAAGTATACGCAGAGTCGAGGAATCTCGAACTATGGAAGTGTTCACAGGCTTGCCGCAAGGAGTGTGTGCAGATAACCTCGTTGAGGTCGAAGTAATTTAGCAAAGCTCAGGAAGGATAGGCCTTTGAGTCGCCGAAGATCAGAGTAGATAGGTGCGACTTGAAGTCAGGGAGAGATGTCGCAGGTTGGCGAAAAGGTGAAGGAATCTCGTAGAGAGATACCCTTTTCATTTCGTGGATTATACGAGGAAGAACGAACGGTCGAAATCTTCTGAAGAGATTTCGCGAAGTTCCAAGGATCGTTAGATCTTGCAAAGGTGCAAGGAGGTTATGGAGAGAATATTCTGAAGAGGTTGAAGCTCAGGAGAGGCAGAGCCATCGATTCAGAGTCACAGGAGCCGTCAGATCTACACGTGGTATCGTGTATTGGGGACTCGGGAGTTGAAGCCCCAAAGTTTTGGAGCAAGAGCAGCGATATCGTGAGACACGATATCCATACAAGATCAGAGCCGTTTGTTGAGGAGGACACGTGTAAGGAGATTCTCATCTCGCAGACTCGGACATTGGAGGATCGAAAGGGAAGTCCTTTAGCTTCGCGAGTGTCGAAGTGGCGAGAAGGCCGAGAGCCATCCATCTGAGAAGGACAGGTGGCAGAGATCAAGAGATCTCACGAACTCGGGAGTTCGCAGGGTAAAGCCCCAAGTATTGGGTGTTCAAAGTCGTGAGGCACGAGGACGCGAAGCGATGAAGTGGCGAGAGGATTGTAGCCATCCATCTGAGGGGACAAGTGGCGAGAGATCGTGAGATCTCACGAACTCGGGAGTTCGCAGGTTGAGAGTCCAAACATTGGGTACTCCAAGTCGTGAGGTGGCGAGGTGGCGAGAGAAAGATAGCCGTTGGATCCGGAACATAGGAGGGTCGTTGGATCTGCATGAGGGATTGTGTCTTGGGACCTCACAAGAAAAGGTCCAATAATTTGGCCATGAGGATCGCGAGGTTGCGAGATAGCCATATCTCGACAGCTGGAGTAGTGTGGGCCATAGCGGAGCGCGAGTGGAATACAGGTGGCACAAAGGATTCACGAGTCGCGAAGTGCTGAGGAGCCGAGACTCGTGTGGATGCTGAGTCACGAAGTGTCGAGGAGCTGGGGTTCGTGTGGACGCGTGGCAGAGCAGGTGGGATCGCGCATCTCGGGGACTCGCAGAGTAGGAGGGTGAAAACTCGATGGTTCAACCGGTGAGGTTGCGAGGTCGCGAGGTTGCGAGGTCGTGAGATTGCGAGAGGCGCTAACATCAAGCCTAGCCCATGGTTGCATGTGGAAGGAGCTACACCCTTATCGTCAGATCGAGTATCGCAAGATTTGAAAGGAAAGTTTGGAGGCTATGAGTCACGAACTCGCGAGATAGCGAGATTTAGCTGACCTTGGAGAAAGATTGTTGTGGGTGTAGATTTCCTGATAGGGAAATAGAAGAACCTTCGAGTTCTTTGGGCCGAGAAGAAGAAGGTCCTGTGAGAGCGGACATGCCTGGGTGGCGTGCCCCTGTGTCATCACATTACATATTTATTTCAGAGTATGTGATATCTTTGTTTACTTATTAGAATTTGAGGAAGGTTGCCTTTTTGTTTGTGTGTAGATTCAAGGAAAGGATTTTTGCTAAAGGAGTATTGTTTGGATCATTCACAAGAGATGAAAATGGATCAACCATTTGATTGCAAGTACTTTTCTTGATCTATAAATTGTCATGAATATTCCACTAGAATAGTTCATCACAATAGACCTTGTATTATACTAATCTAAGATTTATAATCACTATCTTAATACTCAAATTAATGAAATAACTGAAATATGAAAATAAAAGACTAAGAGAAATAATACACCATCCACACAAATGAACTCTAGATGTATCTTGGGAAACCTAATACAAGAGAAAACCCATCTAGAAGGTGAGGCCTATGCTCTGCTCTCTTTTCTTTAGTAATGAAATGCATGTACACAGAAAGGGGGGGACTCAATATGGAGTTTCCTATGACTCTGTGGCATGAATGGCTAATACAAACTATTCTTCATGCCTATATTATTCTCTCAACCCCCACTCCTTAGATTCTCTTCTCAACTATGGAACAATTACAATACAAAATAATGGAACCCCTTCTCTTCCTAGTGGTATGGTATTTAATATAGCATGTAGTCGTCTAGGGTTAGAGTTTTGACTTCCTCAACCCTCAATTAGTGATTAGGTTTGGACCTTCTAGAATATTGTTGAAAGTACATATTTGTCTATTCCCACGTGCTTGAGTAATGGGGGATGACGTGGCACCCACTCATACCATGGTGGTCAATAAGGTAGGTCAACTTGCAGGAGGCATAAATTTTTCATACCAGCTCCAATTGAGGTGATTTTTGCATCATTGGAAAGACCTTAGAGTGTATAAAACTATAAATGGTGTGGGAACAAGTTTCAGAAACTATAACCCCAAAACTGTTTGTTTAATTCCTCAAAATGGCTATGGAATGCAATTTTCCAAACTGAGACATGCCACTAAAATTACCTTGCAAGTCTATTCCTTTAATTTTTTCCACCCAGAAAGTACCAAGATATATGAAAAAATATATTGTTATCCAATCCAGATCATAACTCCCTATTTAGAGAGGTTGTGGTCCCCAAAAATTTTACTGAATGAGGTGAGGAAATTTTTCCTCTATCTTCTCTCTAGAGTATTATTTTACCTTTCCTAGAAATTTTTCTTTCAACCCAATATGCCAAAGGTCATGTTGTCCTTGTCTTGTAGTTCTAGACCTCTTCTGCAAAGTTGTGTATTCTTCCAACTTTACTTGTGATTTTGGTGCTAAGTCCTCTATGGTAGGTAAGACTTGCTCCTTATTTTCCTAATCCAACATGGAAGTCTCATAAAGTTTTATATTCTCCACACACTATTGAGTAAACACTCATGTATGTGGGTAGACTGATTTTGTAGGTGTTGTCACCCACCTTCTCCAATACCTCAAAAGGAACATACCATAGAGCCTTGATCTTCTTACCAAGACTCTGTAGTCTTTCCTTGTTCACTTTTAACCAAACTTTGTCTCCCACTTTAAATTAATTCTTAGTTCTATGTTGATCATGTCGAGCCTTATACTTTTCTTGGGACTTCTTCAATCTTCAGTGTCTCTTGTACTTGCAAATGGATATTTCTAATATTTTATACAAATTTATTTTCTTTCAATGCTTCTCCTATGATGTCTTTCCTCTCCCCTCATTGATGTCCATAAACAACATCCAAGGGAGAAGGTGGAAAGTATCCAAAGAAAGTTTCAAAAGGGGGCTTACCAAAAGAAGTGTGGATTGCTCTATTATAAGAGTGTTGAATGTAGATTAGATTTTCATCCCAAGTGTTTGGATGCTTCTGATTTTAACCCCTCAAAATATGTACAAAATCCATATTGACTACTTCTATTTTCCTATCTTTCTATGGATGGAATGTTGTAGATCTCTTAAATTTCATGTCCATCTAATCCCAAAGTGTAGTCCAAAAAGAATTGAGAAATTTGGTACCCTTGTCTGAGATGATGCTCCTTGGTATCCCAAAGTGCACCCAAACCTATTCAAAGAACATGTTTGTTGCTTCTTGTCCTATTATGGTATTTTTACAAGGCATACAAATGCACATATTGTTGAACTTATCAACTACCAAAAACAGGTAGTCACGTCCCTTCCTAGTTGTTGGAAAACCACCCACAAAATCCATGGAATTTCTTTCCCAAGGTTGAGTGGGTATAGGTAAGGGATGGTATATACCTTGATTTATATTACTAGGCTTGTTGGTATAGAAAATTATGCATCCTCTAATATACCATGCTACATCCTCTTGAATTATGGGCCAGTACACATACCTTTGTAAGTTAGCAATCATCTTCCCAACACCAAAATGTCCTACAATCCTAGAGGTGTGAACCTCTTTGATACGCTGCAATATTTCACCTTTAGGAACATAGAGCTTTTCTAGCTTGTAGAGAAATCCATTCTAGAAATGATAGTCCACCTTGTCGTTGTTAGGACCCAGAAATGTCCCTTTTTCACGATATCTTTTACCCTTTTAAACTTATCATTCCTATGCTAAATGCCTATTTTAATACTGCCAAGACCTTTTTCCTAAGGTACGAGTCATTAATATTGCTTTGATATTCTTATTCATTTGACACGTTTGATTGGTAGTATTTCTCATATTTTATCCATAAATGCGCAACTAATGATCAAAATGTGTAGAACAGCCAAGACTTAAAGAAAGATCGTTGTTGTTACACCAATTGTTATAGCTGTGTGCTAGTCTTGCATGTTGTTACACAACTACAACAACCACACACATTTCCTGGAAGCTGTCACACTTGCTGCAACATACGCCCACTTATCCTAGAATATGTTACACCGACTGCAACATATGTGCACCAATTCTAAAAGCTATTACACTCGCTGCAACAGATGGCCACCGATCCTGAAAGTCGAATCCTGAAGAATGATCCTCTGCTATTACACATTTTGGCTCACGCTGATGCTTTGTCCAAATTTGATGAATATGACAGATCTCTTGTATCTTATGAATAGCCTGAGAATCTCGAATTCTCAAGGTTGTTCTGAGTCTATTTTGAACTAAATGACTATGTCTTTAAATAGCAGAACTTTTGTAATCATTAACAATGAAGATTAGCTGTGGAATTGTGAAATAAAGTGAAGCAACTTGTAATTGAACAATTTTGGTGATTTTAATAAAGAAGGCGACTTGAGTTTCTCCAACCTACTATGATCTCTTTGAGTGGATTCAGTTAGAAGGAAAGGGCCCACCTTCCTCACAGACTCCCCTTTGTTTTGTTATTTTAGATTAGATACTTTGATTTATGTGAATAAACTATTAGCATTCTTAGATCATAATTGTTGTTACATTTCAGTTCCTTTCTGTCAAATGCGCACCAGTGTGTCTCATGAGAATCAGAAGTCAAGTGTTGTATATTGCTGGAGAATTGTATTTTTGTACTAGATGTTATCTCCTCAAATAAATTGATGGAAATTTTTCTTTTTAGGTGATAGACTGTGGTCCAAAAGTTTATTTGAAAATTTCTTTAGGTATGTTAGAGAGTCTATTTTCTATAAATAAACTTGGAAAGAACTTTTGATTTGGTTTTGTCAAGCAAAAAAAAGAATCTTAGGTTTTGGTGGTTTAGGCGAGAAAAAGCGCTCATTAACCACCAAAAACCTTCGTTCTCGATAGTTATGGGGGAAAGCAAAAACCCAGTTAACCACCAAAAAGATTTCCACGGGAAAAATGAAAAGCATGTACTTTCGCATGAGCTAGCTTTCAATTGGCGTAATCATGAAGACATAACCGCCGAAAGTCCATGGAGGTGGCAAGGTATGCATGATATTATTGCATCTATCTGAAGATTGATACCCTGTTGTCCTTTTTTAACTACATTTGTCATTTCAAAATTAAGGCTCGATAGAGACACAAAAACTCATGTGTGATTCCCGACTAACAGAAATGATCAGTCACATAGCCCCACTATCTCCAGTCATGAGGACATAGATCCATTATGACCCCAATTAATCTCTTTTTTGATTCCATTAATTATCAATTCGAATCCGAGAGTCATTGTGACAGTCTTGAGCCTATGATTTCATCAAGCAAACGCATATTCAGAGACCATAATCCCATTTTTTGTGGTGATTGCCAAGTGGAGTTTGAGCTCAACAGATCGTTATCAAGACAATTGTCATACCAATCAAGCCAAGTCGAGTCATCAGGTAGTTCGAATCCCATACTGGTTCAATTTAATTGTACATCTCACCGAAACTCAAAATTTCTGGCTTGTATTCAGTCAGTCAGTTGTTTAGATTCGATTAGTGATTGAGCTATGCAATCAAAACTCTGAGTTACCCTGTCTCATTTGTTTTACTCTAAGTCATACTCCCTGTCACCCTAAATCATAGAGTCTTTGTCCCCTTGGCATGAATATTTTCCTAAGTCACAGGCACAAGTCAACAATTACTAAATGTCAAAAGAAGGGCCAATTCTAAGGGCTGAATTTGATGGAGTTTGGTACCTTGAGGCTCACCCTGAGGTGGTCGAGTTCTTCAAGCAAGTAGGAGTCTATGCATACTGTGAAAAATTGGTGAAGTTCCACCAACAGGTGTCTGAATCCTTTTCTATCTCGTTTGATGGAAGGGCAACAACAGTGGGAAAAGAGGAGTTTGTGGTCAATGAGGCAGCCATAACCGAGTTCACTGGTCTCTCTAGAACAGGGGATTGTTGGTTCAAATCAACTTTGCCTTCAAACATTGAATTTAGATCCTACCTACAGCCTTTTCACAAGGATCTTATATGGAAAAAAGACATACCAATGTCTTATCTGGAACCTAAGTGGAAATCTCTCCTGAAGGCAATCTTTGTCTATATCATCTGTGAAGGTAGATACAACAGAGTCATGTTTTATCACTTCAAGTTATTGAATCATTTTACAGGAAGGTCTCCCATCAATTTTCCCTTCTACCTACACAAAGCTCTCACCAAAATGACCAGACAAGTCAAGGAAAAACCTACCAAGGTGGCCAACAGATTGTCACACCAGGGTTTGATTACACTTATTATTAAAGAGTCATTGAAGAAGAAACAAGTAGTCTGGAACTACTTCCTATTTTGGAATGAGTTCCAAACCAATTTTCAACAGGAGGAAAAAGGGAAGAAGTCCATTGCTAAGAATTCTCTCACCCCTAAGAGCAGCCTAAGAAAGAGGAAGGCTATCTCACCACCAAGAGAGCTGACATAATCATCCTCTGCTAAAAGAAAAAGAACCAAAATAAAGTTACAGTTTGAGGGTGAGCAGACCAAGGACCTTGTTGAAGGAGGTAACCCTTTAAACTTACCATACAATGACTCAAAGCTAGAGCAGGAGTTAGTAGAGACACAAGGTCATGAACAGGCTGAGCAAGTTGCAGAAGATTATCCCAACTTTCCCTCACCAACTCCTCCAGATGAACACATTCAACCATTAGCAAAAGCCTCTTCAAGAAGGCCTAAAGCATCTAAGGATCAGAGAATCAATAAAATCCTGAAACAAATCTATGAGATGGAAGTCTTAGAAAGATTTATTAAAAAGGAAAATACAGACTTGACTGAAAGAAATGCAGAACTTTTCAACATGAACCAAAGTTTCAAGGAAAAGCATGATAAAATCAAGGACAGGAACAGGGTGCTGATAAGGGAGAACATGAAGTTGTACAGGCAGCTTAGACTTCTGAGGCTGAAATTAAAAGATTCTCAACCTCCAACATAGGAGCAAATAGGTTTGGAAACTCTAGCTGAGTTAGCTACAACAATGGTAGATATACCACAGTATTCCACACAACAAGTTGAAGTTCGTAGATCTGCACGAGGAAAAACTGCATCGTCCAAAAGACCTTGAACACTCAGCAAAGCATCAAGGTAATCATTTTTGCAAATTTTGAAGTTTTGAAAAAGCTAAGTTTTCGGTGGTTTAGGCGAACAGGACGACTGTTCATTAACCACCGAAAGCAGAGCTTTTGGTAGATAACACACCCAGAAGTCCTGTATGTTAACCATCGAAACCTGTAACTGGACAGAGGAAGCTAATTTTTGCACAGATCAAGGTTTTTCTAATCCAAATCATTTGAAAACACTCATGATGGATAGATGATGAATTATATATTCAGTTTCAAGATCCATTTTTGATGCATAAGGATTAGAAAAGGTAGCCAAGTTGGTTTTGGCACCTATTTTGGTGGCAACAAATTGAGATTTTTGCACATTTCAACAAATTCGAATTTTATTTCTTGGAAGAGTCATCAATCAGCGTTGGAAGGCTATTCTGCACTGCACAAGGACTCTACAAGATATGAAGACCGTGAAATGTTGGATTGACCTCATTTTGAGGATCATTCCTTATCTTTTGCAAGTTAGTTTTGACTTTCTATTTTAGGCATATCTGATCCATTAATTCAAGATCTAGATACTGTACTGTAAAGGCTATAAAGCTGAAAAATGAAGATGAACAAGAGGTTTGATTTTGAGTTCTATATTCTACTGTTTTGTATGAAAGACACTTTCTTTAATATACTAGCCTGCAAGCTTCTTTCATTTGTTACTGTCAGACCTTCTTTCATCTTTGTCTATGCTTATGAGTGGAATTAGTTCTTTTGTCTCTGTTTAATGATCCTATGGTAACTGTCATCTTAATTTTGATTTTTAAGAAAGAATCATAAGCTTCTTTGGATAATTTGTTGACCCATCATATATATGGTTTATGTATGTTTTGGTTAACTGATTAGTTTTCTTATCCATTTCTTATACAAACCTATCTGGCAATAGCTCTTGAAGGCCTTGTGTTGCATGAATATAGTTAAGACTGTCTTGAGAATACAATCCAGAGGTTAAGATATTCATCTTGATCCAAACCCACACCTATTATTGAGAAAATAGTTTCCAAAAAGATTAAGTTACCAGGCATCTCTGACTTACAGCCTAGGAGAGTTTCCTGGAGTGATAACACTAGATAAAACTTTTCTTTCAACAATAAGTAATTAGAAGTGTGAATTTACTCCCTGTAACTAAAGTAGATTTCCTTTCTGCAATTAGCATAGAATTCCTTTCTACAAGGATAAAATAGAAAATCAGAATAAGATAGATAATCCAAGATTCTTATACACTCATCAATCTAGATTTCAATTAAGAAAGCATGATTTCAATCCTACAACAGTAGATTAGAACTCCAACTATGTCAAAAACTTGTGCTAGTGTTTAGTTTTCCAAAACTTTGTTTTCTTTCAATACTACAACTTGATTAATGTTTTCTTTCATCAATCTAGCATAGACTGTGCACAATTATCTTTCAATAACAAAACTTCCCTGGGTTTGACAATTTATATTGAACACCTTAATTATCTATTTATTTAGACAATTAAAGTGCCCAACATTCATCACCTTATTCTACATGAATTTGGCCTTGTAGTTGTTGAAACACCTCCTTGAAGTCCTCATCTCCTATGTATGCCTCTTTATATGCATCAAGGGTAAAAGGATCCATGTGCATAAGATTTCCCAAAGTAGTAATATTGGATCGAGGTGGCATTGAAAGAATGTTTTCCAACTTATTAGTTATTTCCTTCATATACTTGAAGACTAGATGAAATCCTTTAAAAAACTCCATCTACTTGTAATGCATGTTTTGTTGAAGCTTACTTTGGTCCTGCAAATACTGCAGTGGCTAGTGATTTATGTGGATAATGTTTTCCTTTTCCATAAGATAGTTCTTCCACTTCTTAATAGATTGAACCAAGGAATATATTTTCTTATCATATGTAGGGTATTTCAAAATTACCCCATTGTTATAGCCTTAATTTCCACCCTACATTTTTACAAAGAACACAACAGAAGCTAAAATCCAAAACACAACCTTCAACTCAAGATTAAGACAATTTTTGAAGGGTGTTGTTAGTCATATATGGGACAACCAATCACATGTCTCTTTTCATCAGTCTACAACAAGAGACACCCCTTGCAATATTCTAGAATCATGTATTTTCAAATAGGTAAGAGAGTGATGAGTTGGTTCTTCATGGAATGAGCCTTGGAACTCAGAACATTCAAGTATACATTGGTCTCTAGAAGATCTAGAATCGATCCCAAGCTTCTTCCAAGAATCATTCAAATAGTTATGTTACCAAGAATACCACTTTTTCAAGGGTACAAAAATCAGCGAATGGAGGGGAAACAAGAGCAAAAATAGGTAATCTATTAGAATATTTCAAAAAAGAAATGATTAACTCATTTTCTTCACAAATTGATACTCTACAGATTAAACAAAAACAAGCAAAAGAAGAAAAGGCATTGCCCATTTTCTGTCCAAAGTGCAGAGACAAACATCTGAAAAGGGAATGCCCACTGAACAATGTTCAGGTATGTCTTATTTGTGAATTGGATCATCCCACTGACAAATGTCCCTCTTTACCAGGTGTAAAAGAAACAATGAAGATGACTAATGAAGAGGTAGAGGATGCCTATCTAATTACACAAAGAAGACAATGGCAGCCAAGAGGCCAAGGTATGAACTCTCAATTCTCTCCTACAACACTTAATTATTGGAACAATCAGCTACCTTATGGATAGATGAATGCTCCCCCTCCAAATCCAATTCTCCCTCCTTATTAGGATTCCAATGTATGGTTACCTATGCCCCAACAACAGAGTCATCATGGGTAATGGAACCCATATTGGAGAGGCCCTCAACAACATCTTAGCTATCAAAACCATCAACTGAACCTCTATCAAAAATAGTTCCAACCCCAGTATCAGCAGCAACAACTGCAGTTACCTCCCAATTCCCCACATAACAATCCTCCCTTACGACCTCAGATGCCTATGCAACCTAGCCCAAACCCAAATAATAAGGTCGTTTAGAATATTGATATATATAATGTGCCAACTCTGTCTATTACTCCTATGCCTTGTGATGAGATAAAATTAATATCAGGGAGAATAGTCGAGCCCATAATTGAAGATGCTCCATCTTCAAAATCAGACAAGGAATCAGGAGAAAAACCATCTACCGATATAGAAGAAATTGACCAACCTATTAAAGAATCAACAAACCCCCATTCCCTGAAAGATTGGAAATTACCAAAACTGTGGAATTACCATCCTTCAATCTCTTAGAAGAATTGAGAAACCTACATGTTAACATTCCACTATTGCAAGCGATTAGAGATGTCCCTATTTATGCAAAGACTGTGAGAGATCTCTGTATCAGAAGACTTGGAAGGAAACCTAGGGACCCCCTCATAGTGCATGTAGTGGGGGACTTGTCTGAACTGATGTTAGGAAAAACCCCACCCATTAAATATGGTGACCCAGGAAACCCTACAGTCACTGTCAAAATTGGCCAAACACCTATTCCCCATGTGTTAGTTGACTTAGGGCAATATTTTTATTATGCCAATAGAAACTACACAATTGTTGCAACTCAGAACACAATTCTAACCTACCCCTACTATTTTAGAATTAGTTGATCGTTCCACCATCAGACCAGGAGGAGTAATCGATGATTTAGTCATTTCAGTTGATTCATGGGAGTATCCTGCTGATTTTGTCGTTTTGCAACCCAAAAACCGTCTAGGGGGACACCCTCTAATCCTAGGATGACCATGGTTAGCTACAACTGATTCTTTCATTGGTTTTAGATCTAGTTCCATGACCATCTTTGATGGTTATGACACAAAAAAACTTACCATGTATCCTCATGCTACACCCAATATGGAAGCTGAAAATTCTTTATGGATGGACATTGAGGATGAAAGTGCTTTGCCTATGTTAACCATAGGAAAAGCCCTGAGTTTCAAAGATGAGACAGAGGATGAGTTAATCAACTGTTTTATATGTGACCCCTCTGCTGTTACACAGAAAATGCACCACCGATTGATTGGAATCTTTGACCCTATTTCTCAGGAAGAGATGAGCCCAAAAATGTTCTCTAGAAACTGCTGTAAATCAAATCGATTCAGCTGTAACAACAAATGCTGTAACAACAAATGTTGAAACAAAAATAGCCAAATTATTTCCAAAAGTCAATTCTAAGAGCATCACTGTAGAAATCGAACCTGTAAAAACCCTAAACATCAATCCTAATCTATCTATTGTTGAAACTCGTCGATTGATGAAATTACTAATTGAACATAAGGAGGCATTTGCCTGGGATTACATGGACATGAAAGGAATTTATTCTGAATTATGCACCCACCATATATACATCAAGGAATAATTCCAACCCATTTTCCAACCCCAAAGGAGGATGAACCCTAATCTTAAAGAAATAGTTAAAGAGGAACTCTAGAAACTTCTCAATGTTGGATTCATCTATCCTATATCATACAACGAGTGGGTTTCAACATTGGTTATTGTACCTAAAAATACTGGTAAGTGGAGAGTGTGTGTGGACTATAGAGCCATGAATAAGGCCATGCAGAAGGATCATTTCCCTCTGTCATTTATTGATCAGGTTCTAGACAACCTAGCTGGGAAAAAGTTTTTCTCTTTCCTAGATATATTCAGTGGCTATAACTAGATAAAAAATTTTCCATAGGACCAAGATAATACCACCTTTACCAGCCCTTGGGGTACATTTTCCTACAAGGTTCTCCCATTTGGTTTGTGTAATGTGCCAACCACTTTCCAGAGAGATGTAATTGGTACTTTTTCAGATATGGTGAATGACAGTATGGATATATTCATGGACGATTTTACACCTTATGGTATTGATTTTGATCAAGCCTTGACTAATCTAGAAAAAGTGCTCAAAAGATGCATACAGTCTCATCTTTCTTTAAGCACAAAAAAATTCCATAGGATGATGAGCAAAGGTGTGGTGCTGGGACACTTCATTTCTTATGCAAGAATTCAGGTAGACCCAACCAAAATCTAGGTAATTTTGGACATTCCAACTCCAACAACTCAAAAAGAGGTAAGAATTTTTTTAGGGTATGCTAGATATTACAGGAGATTCATTAAAAAAAATTCCAAACTTGCTTCTCCTTTGTTTTTC
>JASDQU010323918.1:0-12970 GCA_032191745.1 Picea mariana
AACTAGAAGGAAGCACCAACTCCCTGGTTTTTCTAGCACCAACTAGAAGGAAGCACCAACTCCCTGGTTTCTCTAGCATCAACTAGAAGGAAGCACCAACTCCCTGTGTTCAAGCACCCACTTGAACCTTTGAGGACACCAGTCCTCCCTAGCTCCTCCCAACCACCCTGGTTTCTCTAGCTGCAACTAGATGGAAGCTACAACTCCCTGTGTTCAAGCACCCACTTGAACCTATGAGGACAACAGTCCTCCCTAACACCTCCCAACCACCCTGGAAAATAAATCTCTTCTTCTGAAACTTATTATAGTAATATGATGTTCAACAATGGATTACCAGACTCATCACTATTCTGCTACATTTCGTTTCTCTATCTGCCTCATTGCCTCTCTGCACACATGACACACATGACTTGCGCTGTCTGTTCTTCTACTTTTTATGCTCTGTTCCCCATGTCCATTCACTGCATAGTTCCTCTTCAATGCAATTCAGCTGCTGCCCTCTCCTCCTTCTTCACACATGAATCACTTTCACCACCAACAACCACAACAAACTCCAACAACAACAACAACCTCATCTCTTCTCAGTACCATGTACTTATATATTATGTGCACCTTGTGCATGCAATGTGCGCAATCCCTTTGCATACTCATATCGTGCCGATATCCTCCACCTCTTGAGTGCTCTGCGTGATCATCATCGTAACTCTTCAACTTCTCTAGCCGTTTTCGCACACATTCAGCATCACTGGATGTTATGTTGAGATTCCTCAGCCTCTCTGACAGTTGAGACTCTTCGTCTTCTCTGTGATAGTCGAGCTCACCTTCTATGTTTTAGTTACAGGCTTCCACGCTCATCCATATGTCAATCCATTCTAAGAATAGTCTTCCTTCACTTGGACGAAGCTTGGAGAGTCTTCATCTCCTCTGGCGATCACACAGGGGTCTCTTCGAATTCTCTAGCAAACGCCATCAATGGTTTCTGGCAGTTTCACTGTGTCGTATATCATAAGCCCTCCGATCTACACTTGATCTAACGGTTCAGATTACATCGCGATTTCACATATCACGATATTGGGATTCCTGATGTCAATAATCTTTGATGTGTCCAACTCTCGATCCCCAAAACTCCGACAAGGACTGGAATCAACGGTCCAGATTCAACCTTAATCTAACGACTCAGATTACATCGCGATTTCACATATCGCGATATCAGGATTCCTGATGTCAATAATCTTTGACATGTCCAACTCTCGATCCCCGAAACTCCGACAAGGACTGGAATAAATGGTCCAGATTCAACCTTAATCTGACGGCTCATATTACATTGTGATTTCACATATTGCGAAATCAGGATTCCTGTGGTGAATGTTCTTTGACAACTTCAACACTTGATCCTTGAAACTCTGAAATGGTGTAAGTCTGCTGACGTCACGTGTTAAATAACTTCCATGTGTCACTCTGATTCGTGACTTACATGTGCTTGGCATGTTGAATCAGTATGACACTTGTCATTACCTGGTTGTGCCATGTGTTCCTACATGACGTGGTTTGCTGACGTGAGTTGGATTGACGGTCCAGATGTGATCTTGATTTGACAGCTCAGATTACGTCGCGATTTTTCACATCACGAAATCGAGATTTCTGTGGATGAGATTACATGTCATATCCAACTCTCGATCCCTGAAAATCCGACAGGGAGTTGGATCAACGGTCCACATAACCCCCTGAGATGGACGGTCCTCCTGCTTTCGGGATTTGTGAGCCCTCTACTCCTTGCACTTTTAAAGATCGTGTAGGCTTTCCTCAATCCAACAGTGGTCGGACCCTGCGCTCAGATATGATGCCTGAGATCTATCCTCCTCTTCAGCATGCTCTTCTTGTCTTTATTCAGATCTGATGGCCCTCATGCTGTCAGGAATTTTGGATGGGATCCAATGATCATAAATTCTTCTTGGGCCTTCTATCATTTTGTCAATGTTGCATTGCCTTCGATCATTCGATCTTCTTGGACTTATCTTCTCTTTTCCTGTTGATCATCGTTGTTGTACTCAAGCCATCATCACTATTGTACTTGCTAGCATTGCCTTCAATCATTCGATCTTCCTCGACTTATATTCTATTTGCATGTTGATCATCGGTGTTGTACTCAAGCCATCATTACTGTTGTACTTTCCATCAATGACAAGCTTACGCTGCCTGTAAAACATACCAAACATCCTATGCACTATCTCTTTTGATCTTATCGAGGTTGCTCTGTAGCTTTTTCCCAAAATAATTCTGGTGCCTGTCTGTTACATTCTTCATGTATTCATGCCATCTTCATTGTTGTACTTGCCATCAATGACAAGCATACGCTACCTGTTAAACATTTCCAACATGTTTTTGGCAAAGAAAGGATATGAGTTGGCCTGATACCAGGTAAGCATGTGTGGTGCAATTTAGGGTTATAACACCCTCACTCTGGTGATATGGAAGCAATCTTCACTGAGGTACTGCTTAAATCCTGGGCTTCTTCGGTCTTCTTTGTCCTGCTGGGTCCGGGTGTATCAAGCACAGCTTCTAGGCTATCAAGGTCGGATAGCTCGACAGGCTCCACTGAAATAAAGAGGTCTTCCGACCAGTCCTTAGTGATCTCTTCCATGTCCTCTCTCGTCATCTTTTAGTATGACTAAAGTTGTTTTCTATGTTCATCAGCTCGTGCTGTGATGTAAATGAAATGTCGATCTGCGCTGAACTTCATTAGAGGCCGGAACTAGTGTAGAGTGTCCGGATTCATGCAAGGTTTGGATTCTATGGCTGTCTTTAACTGGGGGTAATAGGTATGAAAAACAATATTTGACTGCCACAGTTTATTCATATCTCTTGAATATCATAGTGTACTGAACTTCGCGACCAGTGGTTCAAATGGCTCGATGTCAAGGAAGGTCACACCTTCTAGCATCTCCCAAGGGGCGAATGCGATAAGGAACAAAATCCAACTAAAACAAAATTTGTAACCTTTATCTTGTGCTTCTCTGCATTCAAGTTCCAATTGGTTCACTAGGTACTTTGCCCATTTCATCTGTAAGCCTTCCGCGCACTTCCTTGCGAGGTCGACTAAAAATCCGATGACTTGGGTAGGTTGGTCCTTCATTACTATATTTCTTGCAATTAACTGACAGGAGAGGTGCATTGTTCCATTCTGGATGGAGGCTACCTTGTAGCCTCGCGTCCCCTTCTCGACATCGCCATAGGTGTCCTTGATTTTTGGTGCTAGTGTGCGGTCCATGGTTTTTTTTGAGATAGAAATCTTGTGGATCAGGTCCTTGCATACTCAATCCTATGATCCTATGGATCAATGTCGAATCAATTGTAATACGGTGATTTAGCCACAAGTAGCCGCCATGGTAGCATGAAATTAGCAACTTGACACAGGCATTGACTTCCTAATGTATACCGAAGTGTGGAATCTTCATGACATGGAGTAGGGTGGACTGCGCGAAGTTCATTGTCCACAACTGGGGAATTATCTTAGAATTCTTGCCCTTCATCTTGGTCAGGTATTTGTACGGGGCAAGCATGTTATAGACTTTTCGATCTCTGAGGTTGAAGTCGCTGAAATTCAACACTACGATCTTGTCTTGTTCTGCTCGAACTGCATGTATTCCCTTAGGGAGGTACGTAGTAACCAAGATGTACTCAAAGTATTTGGGTACACTATCATGATTCACATCACCGGTTAGAGGTGGAATATAGGAGGGAAATATGGTTGGTATCATCTATGCATTCTCTAGGTCATCCTTGTGCTTGGTTCACTTTTCTTCTCATGGTTAGGATGGTCCAGCTCCACGAGCAGTTGAGGGAGAGGCTTGCACTATTCTTGTCAATGAATCTTGTACCCCTATTGACATTCCTCTCTCAGACATGTCTCTCTCAGTCATCAGGTTGATGAGTACTTCTGTCATTGATTCTTCGACTGTGGTGAGATTTTAGGACATATGCGCTCGGGATTGACTATATCGGGTTCAAGAGTAACCAGTTACTACAATGGAATAGAAGACAATAACGTGAAGATCATTGTGTAAAATCAACTTAGTATGCAGGCTCAGATTCTCGGTTAGCAAAAGTGTTCTCGGTACATGGCGCGAAGGGATAAATAGGTAACTTGGCAATGAATCTCTTGCAATGGCCGAGAAGCCTTCATTAACTCTGTTCTGTCCTTTACGGCACGGTCCAACAGTTTGGTGGCAAACAATAATTGCCTTTATACCCATTTAGAGTGTCAGTCTAATGGTTATAATGTATCCAACGGCTATATTGCTTCGCCACGACGAAGTGCCATGTGACAATGTTCTGTGATCCCGATGAAGTTCCAATTCTGCAGTTTTTCCTTCGGCAAAGTTCCTTCTGGAACTTTCTGGAACTTTTCAATATTAGATTTCTTCTTACTCATCTTTCTAGCCTTCTTTCCAATGATCTTCGTCTTGGTATTCCTTTTTCCATTCTAATTCTTCTCTTCTTTCGGCAGAGTAGATTAACACTGGTGAGATTCTTTCCTAGAAATCAGGGGTGATACTTCGTCTGGAATAGGTACTTCAATCTTTTGTGGTTCTTCTAGTGTTCTTCCAACTATGACATCCAAATCCCTAGCTTGAAATAGCTTCACTTGATTCTTTTGTTCTTCAATTAAGTGTGCGATCCTCCTAGCCATGAAATCTTTTAACTCTTGCTTCTTTTTTTCTAGGGCTTCCTCTCCTTCTTTCCTTTGGATCTGGTCTTTCTCAATCCAAGTTCTTCCTAGCAACATTGGAAATGGGGCACAATCCTCAACAAAATTGATAACTTCAAATTCTTCTTCTATCACAGTTCCATGGGAAATCATAGATATCTGGGTAATTCTTCCACATAGAGTTACCAGATTTCCTTTTAACAAGCCTATTCCTCCTAATGAAGGAATCATAGTAGGATTTCCTAGGGTTTTCCAAGTTCTTTCTGTCATGATATTCACCTCTGTTTCCTCATCTAGAACACAGTCAACGTCGAAGTCTCCTATTCTTGCTTCTACTTGCTCTTTTTCTTTCAAAATATATGATAAACTAACATGTCGGTGGTCATTCATGGTTTCTTTCATCTGTAGCAATACTTTCTCTGATTCTTTCTGGGGTTCTGTCATAATCATAGTTTCTGGATCCACCTTAGGGTTTTCTTGTCTCATGTTCATTTATTCAAGCTTAGCAATCATTCTAGGGCAATACAATACTTCATGATCTATAGCTTTGCAACAAAGAAAAATAGGTCTTCTCCCAAGGCATTCCTTAGCAATATGTCCTAGTCTTTTGCAACTCTAAGAAAGATTCAATCCTCTCTTTCTTTTAAATGATCCCCATCCTTTTTTGTACTGCGTGCTAGGATCATAGTAGCTAACCTGCAAAAATTTCTTTCTAGGATCCTACATCCATTTGTTAGTCCAAGCATCCTTTCTATGCATAGGTATAACATATCTTTCATTATCTTTATTAGATCCATTCATATCGAACCTTCTTTTATCTATCAGTACCCTACTTTTCAAGCTAGGACACAATTTATCAAACATACCTAGATCCATACTTAGAAACAAAATAAATTCCACTTATTTTACTTCTACAGAGCACAAATCTTTCAGATCTAAAACTTGTCACTATTCTCACCTTTATTAGAGTACAAAGCTTACATATCTTACCTCTTTTCTTTAGATCTAACCCTTCTTCTCTTAGCACAAAGCTTCAAGGTCAAGTAGAGTGTTGCACACTAGGGAAACAGATCTATGCACAGAGCTTTCATAGTTCTAGGTAGAATCTTTGCACAAAGTTATTCTTCCTCAGTTCCCAGCAACCACAGTTTCGGTCCTGACAACGGAACCATTTTTTGGCACAAGGGCAGACCCAAGTTTCAACGCTACAATAGCACACTAAAAAAACCCTAACTATCGACCCTTTCGACAACACCTACGAAGCAGGTGAAGTCTCACCCAAGGTAGAGGCAAGGGTGGTTACAGGACTCTGATGTCTGCAACCTTAGCTGGGACATAGATCTGTGATTCTAACACTTAACAGAGAATTTAGCACTGATAGTTCATTAATATCCAACCAATATCTACTTCACAGATAAAATAGAGCATCACAACACTTATTCAGATCTAATGTATCTAAGCACTTAGCATCACGAGACAAATTAGATCTAGCAGGTTTTAGTACTAAGAACATTCACATAGTCCCGATCTAGCATTTATATACATCATTAAGCACAAAGAATAAATCTATCTATCTATCTATATCGAGCACGTAACAAGCAAAACATAACCACATCAATACATCCCACAAAGCATAGTACACAGCATGTACATGGTTCACCCCCACCTTGGGGCTACGTTCACCAACTTTGTCTTCTTTATTAGTCTTCTTCAATCGGATACATGCACAGAGCCACAAAAACCCTACTATGCATAGGATGTGAAATATGCATACTACGCTAGATCCTCCTCCCTTGCGTTATAGCACTAAGCCTTCCATAGTTTGTTAAAAGCACTTGCACTTAACTCTGCAAGTTTCTCACAGCATGCACAAAGCATCTACAAATCACATTTTCACTTAGCATACTTACAAATGACTAGCAGCCTCTTATTATATAGCCTATATATCTATTTATACATTACAAAAGTGGGTCTAAGCATGGGTAGACATCCCATACCCGTTACATTATTCCAAAACCCAAAAAGGATCCAAAAGGGGTCGAGATCCCGCAATCTCTACTTCGTCTTGCGCTCCTCCTTTGACAGCCCGTCGAAGTCCCAAAAATGGTCAATCATGACCAAGTATCCCTAAAACTTGGTCAAGGGCCAACAGGCCCCCAACACTCACCTGTGACTCGTCCCAAGTCACTATTGTTTGACTAGTTCTACTTTGAATGCCTCGAGCTTGGCTTGAGCTACTTCAACTTGTTGTTGTGCCACGACCTCATGTTCAGCGAACTCTTGGATGACTGCGTCATTTATAGGTACCTCTAGGTGTTGTTCTGTTGTGGTGACAACCTATTCCATTTCTGTTCCTTTTCCTTCTACTTCCGTAAACAATTGGTAAGCCTGATCTTGTACAGGTTGGAGCCTCTGAGTTACTTCCATAATTATGCTCTGGATGGTATGGATCTATTGTTGGGTGGTGCATTTTTTCTTGAGATCGCTTCATTCTTTCTATAGCTAACAGGGCCTTCAACTGTGCTTGTAGTGTATTTGCGTGTTGCTTCGTTTCCTGGAGCTGTGATTGTAGTGCCTACAATTATGGGTTCTTGGTGAGTTTCACGTACATCTAGGAACTACAATTAATCAACTACTTTCATTCCATGGAAAGGGCCTTTAGTCTCTGAACTGCACTTCAGGAAGTTTCTTCTCTTTGGTCTCTTACATATTGTGGTGTCTCAGGCACTGTGTGGAGCTCTAATTCTACTATGCATTGTTGTAGCTATTGGATGGCTTCGACGAGTTGGTCTACCTGCTATGTAACTTGGTCTTCTGCCTTGATTTCTAATACTGTCATAGAGAGAAGTGCTCTGTTGACCGCTTCCTTCACTTCAAGTTGCTCTATGAGAAACTATTCATTTCCTTGCTGCATTTGTGATTTCTCTTCATCGAACTTCACTTGGAGAGCCAACTTTTCCTGTTATGCAGTGCTGCATTGTTCTATGAGTACACCTTGTACTTGATTCAAGGCCTGGGTGGCTTGTTCGGTTTCTTCTTGTGCTCATCGAAGGTGAGCTTCGACTGTATCAGCTAGTCGATGGAGTTGGGTTGGCTCGTCTCCCAACTCTGGTTCTCTTAATGGCAGGGGTACAGTGGAGACTGCGCGACTAGACTGAAGTTCTTGTTGTACTCCTCGGAGTTCAATATCAATTCTATCATACATTTCCTCTTGTTTAGGTTCTTGTTTCTCTATTATTTCCAGTGAAGCATCATTCAAGTCTACTATGATGAAATCAAAGTCATATGAGGTGAGGACAGTCTGCATCTTGGTCATGGTGGCTTTTTATTTCTTCTGATAAGAAGGTTTCGAGGGTGAACCCTTCCTCTTCTTCTGGGGATCAACCTTGTCTCTAGGTGGTGTTACTTTGCCTTTCATTTTTTCATCTTCTGTGCCATTTATCTCTTCCCCATCACCCCCTCGCTCTGGTGATATGGAAGTAGTATTCACTGAGGTACTACTTAAATCTTGCACTTCTTTGGTCTTCTTTGTCCTGCTGGGTCCAGGTGTATCAAGCACAGTTTTTGGGCTATCAAGGTCAGATAGTTAGGCAGGTTTTGCTTAAATAAGGAGGTCTTTCGACTAGTCCTTATTGATCTCCTCCAGGTCCTCTTCCATCATCTTGTAGTATGACTAAAGTTTTTGCTTATGTTCATCGGTTCGCACTATGATGTAAATGAAATGTAGATCTACATTGAGCTTCATCAGGGGTCAGAACTGGTGTAGAGTGTTCGGAGTCATACGAGATTTTGATTCTATGGTCATCTTCAACTGAAGGTAATAGGTATGAAAAAAAACATTTGACTGCCACTGTTTATTTATATCGCTTGAATACCACAATGTATTGAACTTCGTGGTGAGCGGTTAAAATGTCTCGATGTCGAGGAAGGTCGCACCCTTCGGCATCTCCCAAGTGATGAATTAAATAAGGATCAAAATCCAACTAAAATGGAATTTGTAACCTTGATATTCCACTTCTCTATAGTCAATTTCCAACTAGTTCACCAGGTACTTCGCCCAGTTCCTCTGTAGGCCTTCCACACACTTCCCTGCGAGGTTGACTACAAAGTTGGTGACTTGGGTAGGTCGGTTCTTCCTTACTAACTTTCCTACAATTAACTAATAGGCGAGGTGCATTGTGCCATTATGGATGGAGGCTACCTTGTAGCCTCGCATCCCCTTCTCGACATCGCCATAGGTGTCCTTGATCTTCTGTGCTAGTGCGCGGTCCATGGTTTTTCTAGGATAGAAATCCTATGGATCGGGTCCTTGCATACTCAACCCTATGATACTATGGATCAATGTCAGATCAACTGTAATACATCGGTTTATCCACAAGTAGCCACCATGGTAGCATGAAAGTAGCAACTTGACATAGGCATTGACTTCCTTATGTCTACCGAAGTGTGGAATCTTCATGAGATGGAGCAAGGTGGACTACGCAAGGTTCACCATCCACGACTGAGGAATTATCTTTGAATTATTTCCCTTTGTCTTGGTCAGGTATTTGTATGGGGCAAGCATGTTATAGACTTTTTGGTCTCCGAGGTTGAAGTCGTTGAACTTCAACGCTGAGATATTGTCTTGGTCTGCTCGAACTGCATGTATTCCCTTCGAGAGGTACGCAGTAACCAAGGTGTACTCAAAGTATCTGGGTACACTATCACAATTCACTACACCAGTCAGATGTGGAATATAGGCAAGAAATATGGTTGGTATCATCTTTGCATTTGCTAGGTCATCCTTGTGCTTGGTTCACTTTTTGTCTGATGGTCGGGATGGTCCAGGTCCGTGAGCAGTCGACGAAGAGGCTTTCACTGTTCTTGTCGATGAATCTTGCACTCCTACTGAAATTCCTCTCTCAGACATGACTCTCTCAGTCATCAGGTTGATGAGTACTTCCATCACTGATTCTTCGACTGCGGTGAGCTCTTCAGACATATGTTCTCAGGATTGACTATATCGGGTTCAAGAGTAACCAGTTACTGCAATAGAATATATGGAAATAACACGAAGATCATTTTGTAAAATCAACTTAGTTTGCAAGCTTAGATTCTCGGTTAGCAAAAGTGTTCTCGGTACATGGCGCAAAGGGATAAATAGGTAACATGGCAACGAATCTCTTGCAACGGCCGAGAAGCCTTCATTAACTCTGTTCTATCTGTTACGGTGTTGTCCAATGGTCTGGTGGAAAACCATAGTTTCCTTTCTACCCTTTCAAAGCATCGGTCTAATGGTTATAATGTATTCAATGGCTATATTGCTTCACCACGGTGAAGTGCCATGTGACGATGTTCTGTGATCCTGGTTAAGTTCCAATTCTACAGTTTTTCCTTTAGTGAAGTTCCTTCTGGAACTTTCTGTAACTTTTCAATCTTATCTTTCTTCTTACTTAGATTTCGAGCCTTATTTCTAGTGATCTTCGTCTTGGTATTCCTTTTTCCATTATGATTCTTCTGTTCTTTCAGCAGAGTAGCTTCGCAATGGTGAGATTCTTTCCTAGAAATCAAGGGTAATACTTCATTTGGAATAGGTACTTCAGTATTTTTTGGTTCTTCTAGTGTTCTTCCAATTATAACATCCAAATCTATGGCTTGAAATAGCTTCTCTTGATTCTTCTATTCTTCAATTAAGTGTGCGATCCTCCTAGCCATGAAATATTTTAACTCTTGCTTCTTTTGTTCTATGGCTTCCTCTACTTCTTTCCTTTGAATCTGGTCTTTCTCAATCCAATTCCTTTCTAGAAACATTGGAAATGATCCGAAATCCTCAACAAACTTGATAACTTCAAATTATTTTTATGTCGCAGTTCCATGGGAAGTCATAGATATCTAGGTAATTCTTCCACATAGAGTTACCAGTTTTCCTTTAAACAATCCTATTCCTCCTAATGAAGGAATCATAGCAGGCTTTCCTAGGTTTTCCAATTTCTTTATGTCATGATATTCACATGTGTTTCCTCATATAGAACACAGTCGATGTCAAAGTCTCCTATTCTTGCTTCTACTTGCTCTTTTTCTTTCAAAATATCTGATAAAATGACATGTCGATGGTCATTCAAGGTTTCTTTCATCTGTAGAAATACTTTCTCTAATTCTTTCCGGGGTTATGTCATAATCATAGTTTCTGGATCTTCCTTAGGGTTTTCTTGTCTCATGTTCATTTCTTCAAGCTTAAGAATCATTCTAGGGAAATCCAATACTTCGTGGTCTATAGCTTTGCAACAAAGACAACTAGGTCTTCTCCCAAGGCATTCCTTAGCAACATGTCCTGGTCTTTTGTAGATATAACAAAGAGTCAATCCTCTCTTTATTTTAAATGATCCCCAACCTTTCATGTACTGCGTGTTAGGATCATAGTAGCTAACCTGCAAAAATTTCTTTCTAGGATCCTGCATCCATTTGTTAGTCCAAACATCCTTTCTATGCATAGGTATAACATATATTTCATTATCTCTACCAGATCCATTCATATCGAACCTTCTTTTATCTATCAGTACCCTACTTTTCAATCTAGGACAAAATTTATCAAACATACCTAGATCCATACTTAGAAACAAAATAAATTCCACTTATTTTACTTCTACAAAGCACAAAGCTTTCAGATCTAAAACTTGTCACTACTCTCACCTTTATTAGAGCACAAATATTACAGATCTTACCTCTTTTCTTCAAATCTGACCCTTCTTCTCTGAGCACAAATCTTCACAGGTCAAGTAGAGTGTTGTGCACTAGGGCAATAGATCTACGCACAGAGATTTCACAGTTCCAGGTCAAATCTTTGCACAAAGTTCTTCTTCCTCAGTTCCCAACAATCACAGTTTCGGTCCCGGCAATGGAACCACTTGTTGGCACAAGGGGAGACCCAAGGTTCAACGCTACAACGTTGCACCAACAAAACCCTAACTATCGGCCCTTTCAGAAACACCTACGAAGCAGGTGAAGTCTCACCCGAGGTAGAGACAGGGGTGGTTACAGGACTCAGATGTCTGCAACCTTAGCTGGGACACAGATCTATGATTCTAACACTTAATAGATCACTTAGCACCGAAAGTTCATTAATATCCAACCAATATCTACTTCGCAGATAAAACAGAGCATCACAACACTTATTCAGATCTAATGTATCTAAGAACTTAGCATCACGAGACATATTAGATCTAGCAAGTTTTAGTATTGAGCACATTCACATAGTCCCGATCTAGAATTTATATACATCATTAAGCACAAAGCATAAATCTATATATCTATCTATATTGAGCACTTAACAAGCAAAACATAACCACATCAATACATCATGCAAAGCATAGTACACAACATGTTCGTGGTTCACCTCCACCCTGGGGCTACGTCCACCAACGTTGTCTTCTTTATTAGTCTTCTTCAATCGGATACATGCACACAGCCACAAAAAACCTACTCCGCATAGGACATGATATCTGCGTACTTCGCTAGATCCTCCTCGCTTTCTTTATAGCACTAATCCTTCCACAATCAGTTACAACCACTTGCACTTAACTCTGTAAGTTTCTCACAGCATGCACAAAGCATCTACAAATCACATTTTCACTTAGCATACTTACAATTGACTAGAGGCCTCTTCTTACATAGCCTAGATCTCTATTTATACATTACAAAAGTGGGTCTAAGCATGGGTAAACCCATGGGCCGACATCCCATACCTGTTACATTATCTCAAAACCCAAAAAGGACCCAAAATGGGTCGAGATCCCGCGATCTCTGCTTTGTCTTGTGCTCCTCCTTTCACAGCCTGTTGAAGTCCCAAAAAAGGTCAATCATGACCAATTATCCATAACACTTGGTCAAGGGACAACATCCGTCATCTACACATTCAGGTTCCCCAGGTCACCATCTACACTTGGCCCCGAGGGAGCATTTTTCTCACATCACATCCAGGTATGCATACTCATATTCAAAATAATCAAATAGTTGTTATATGTTTTTTATCATCAGATATTGTTCACATCGAGTATTCAGTTTTCCATGTGTGTAGGTACTTGGTCATCAAAAGCAGAAAAACCCCTTCATTTATATGTGTTGGTCACTATAATTGCTTAATTAATTTTAAACAACTAAGTGAAACATAAATTATCAACCCAGGGAAGTCTTTTGTTTCAAAGATAGCCACGCACTGTATATGCTCAATTCCAAAAGCATTTAGTGTTGTAGTAAAGAAATCATTCTATCTATGATTGCTGAAGT
>JASDQU010323923.1:0-12970 GCA_032191745.1 Picea mariana
ACTGTCTTCTTTTGTAATTCATTTATGTCCCTATGCATTTCTTCACCTTCATCAAGAGTCCAAGTAGGACTTTCTGGAGGCTTATTTGGTGTAGAAGTTCCCTTTTTGGGTGGCATGTTGGCCAAGTATCACTTTTGAACCTTGATTTTGAGGTGGTTCTGCTAGACAATCTTTCATCTGCTGTATCTCCAAAGTTTCGGCCCTTATGGGTATGAAACTTTATTTTTTGTATTTATCTTATATTTCTTCTCTACAATGCCACAAGTCTGATCAAAATTTGATTTTCCAAGTGGAATTTATGGTAACTTCCCCTAACTTGATGATTTTTGTCCTTTCGAGGAGATCTCACTTGTATAGCATGCCCCACACAAAATAATTGATATAAAATTTTGAAACGCATACCTAAAATATTGCAGACAGTCCACTATCCAATGCAACTAGTCTCACTCAATTTGGTTACTCTACGAAGAAGTTATGATAGTTTTACCTAAAACACCTTCTTGAGACTAGTCAATAGGACTAGTCAGATACCCTATCTTCCACAGGGTGTATCTACAAATGTGAGATGACCCAAAAGCTGAAATTTTTACCACAGTTACCTTACTAATCTTTGTGAATATCCTTTGGATTTCAGGGTCTGAAATGTTACAGAAAATGTTTTATAGCAAAAATTCCGCAATGACTCACTTCAGGATGATTCCTGAACCCTATCTTACATAGGTTGTATCTCCGAAAGTATAAGGCCTCAGGAGCTGAAATTTTAACCCAACGTACCTTGATCTGTCTACTAAATATGGACCAAGTCATTCCTTATGAAACGTTGTATAAAAAAAGTTATAGCGAAAATTCTAGAGTGTCTCAGATGTAGCAGAGAAACCCCAAGACCTTGACCTTTGATACCATATGTTAAGAACCAAATATCAATATAGCATAGAAAAACCTTAGAATAAGTACTCAACGCCTTGAAAAAGAGAGAAATTCATATAATAATCCTCTTCGAGGGGGCAACCTCCTTATGCCCACATAAATGTACAATTACAAGATGATTCAAAATGAAAATGTCTCCTTGGTATATATAGGAGACTAGGAGTTATAATAACAACTAATGGAATAAAGAGGACATAAATAAAATAACATTACTAATGTAATATGCCCCAATTAAGGGGTAATGAGACATTATTTAGGGCTTAACACCTAACACGAACCTTACATAGGTATTAAGACACATTAAATGTCATGCTACTAGGAAAAGGATGGGTTCCATTCTTATTGTATTGATTATTTTTCCATAGTAAAGTAGAACATTGAGAGTGGATTATTGAAGAAAAACAAAGAGAGTAGATGATCATGTAGCATATGTACTAGCCACAATGTCCATAACAACTCCATAGTGACTGCACTTTCTTCGTATTTTCATTTCGTAATTGAGAATAAAATATCAAGACATAAGCCTAACCTTCTAGTTGTTTTTTTCCCATATTGGGTTTTCCAAGGTGCATCTTATGTTATTGTATGGATAGTGTCTTATTCACTTAGCTTCTTTCATTCGATTTTCAATTTATTTCAATTTTTTGTACACTAAGTAGTAATATTAAATCTAGATATAGAATAAAAAAACTACATAATAATAAATTTCAAAATATCCTACAGTATGTTGTGATGAACTATTCTAATAAAATATCAATAACAATTTATAAAATTAATAATCCTTTTCAATTCTAATATCAATTGAAGACTTCATTTCTATGAAGTGGAAAGTATTTGGAATGCAATTATATGTTTAATTTCAATGCTATATTATGATTATTTCATAACTCTTACGTTTCTTATGTTTTTCAAGTCATGAATGATTTGTAAATGAAGTGGAAAGTATTTGGAATGCAATTATATGTTTAATTTCAATGCTATATTATGGTTATTTAATAACTCTTATGTTTTTCAAGTCATGAATGATTTGTTTATTTATGAAAGAGTGTACAATGAATAATTAATCTAAGATATTCTTGTTGTAAATAATAACTTACTCCATAGTAAGTTGATTTGGAAAATAAATATTAATGAAAAATAGAACTTTGGTGTGAAGCTTTAGGACATTGCGTTCTATATTTTTTCCATAATGATGTGCGTTGAGGGTTTTCAATGTCGTGATAATTTTCTCTACCTTGTTTTCATTGCTATAGTGTGAAAATGAATCAATCCTATGTTTGAAGAAGGGTTTCAATGAGATCAATATGTGCAACAACTAGTTTTCTCTACTATACTACAGGACTTTTACTATACTACAAGGACTTTTAATGGGAGAGACCATGGGAATTTTTATCATGCGTTGGTTTTGGTATAATAGGTGTAAAAGGATTTAGTTGGTTCTCCTAACCTAAATTTCTTACATTTCATGATTTTAATTTCATATGGTAGTATGGGTGTAGATACTGTGTAGATTTACGATATTCAAGATTTACACAATGTAAAGTATGTATGAAATGAGATGCAACTAGCAAGTATATTGGTTCTTATTTATATTATTGGTAAAAACACTATTCTTGTCATATTATAGCATTCATTTGGCAATAACAATTCATGTGCTTCACGTGTTTTGTACATGGTACAAATTATTCCATAACTTTTCTATCATATTTTATATCCTAAACTTAATATTGTTGATTTTCTTTTCCTCTAATATCACAATCATAAATTCATGGTTAAAAAATTTGAAAATATGCAGTTCATTAAAGATAACCTTTTCCTATGTACCTTCACTACAATAAACCATTTTTTTTAAACCAAATACTTCATTGTCATGAAGAGTGTACTATTATTTTTTATCCTTTTCATCTGATATGTTATGTTTTGAGTGTAAAAACACATTCTTTGTTATACCATAAAATCTATTCCTTTTTACACTATTTTCTTAACATTTTATCTTTTATATAAAAAAAAAATCATTTCACTTTTTTACATTTATTTTTTCCAAAAAAAATACAATATATTTTTNTGTAATTTACGATTGTTTCTGCAACTTTTAAAGATAAAATTTCAGATTCATTTATCTTATGATACGAAATTGCGAATTTACATAATTTTCCAAATTCACACTAGATGCATTGTTTTTTCAAATAACCAATCACATAATATTTGAAGGTTAATCATTCCATCCTTAAGGAACCCACATGGCCGTTATAGAAACCTTAATATTTATGCGAAGACTATTCAACGAGGTGAAGAACCCTATGCAAAATTATTCAATTACATTAATCATTATATCTAAATTATTAAATCATGTTATTAGTATCAAAATTATTAAATCATCTTATTAGTATAAAAATTATTAATTACTATATCATGTTATTAATATATGTTGAAGTTTAAGTATTCTTGTATTAAGTTTTTTTTATGTTAATAAGTTTTTTTGTTACTTAAATATCTATTATTTAGGGATATATAAGTCGTTAAAATTAGATGGGGATCACATTTGACATGGATAACACCAACCTTTAACATGGATGGATTTTTAAGTGTCTCCAAAAATTTTGAACAAACAACTTCACTTACTAAGTACCTTACCAAAACAATCCCTCACTTAAGAAATATCTTAACATCACACCTTTCACTGACTACCACAACCCACAACTCTCATGTCAACACGTTATTACAAAGATTTATATCTATTTAAAATATCACAAATGAGATGGAATAATTAAAAAAATGTTACATTGTTGTAGGTTAAAGGTTTTATGGTTGTTTTTAATTATCTCCACAATCTCAATATTTGTGTTTTACATTGATTTCATCTATATAATATTTTAAAACTATTTAACATTAAAAATAAAAATTATTTTATTAATTTAGAATATTTTTATAAAAGGAAGAATTCTTTTTATTAATTTAGAATATTTTTATAAAAGGAAGAACTCTTTTTTTACATATAGATATAAAAGATACATTAATTTAGATCCACTTTAATTTTAAATCTTTCAAATAATAAGAGATTTGAATCTTAATTATTTTATTAATTTAGAATATTTTTATAAAAGGAAGATTTTTTTTTATTAATTTAGAATATTTTTATAAAAGGAAGAACTCTTTTTTTACATATAGATATAAAAGATACATTAATTTAGATCCACTTTAATTTTGAATCTTTCAAATAATAAGAGATTTGAATCTTAATTATTTTTTTAACATTTAAATGTTTAATAGATACTTAATTAAAATGAATCGTAATTGTTTTTTTAACATTTAAATATTTAATATCTTTCAAATAATAAGAGATTTGAATCTTAATTTTTTTTTAATATTTAAATATTTAATAGATACTCAATTAAAATGAATCTTAATTATTTTTTTAACATTTAAATGTTTAATAAATATCCAATTAAGATGAATCTATAATGATTTGTCAACCATATATAATATTATATATGAAATAATAAAGTTAATTTTTTATTTTTTCTTTCATAAATTATGAATTTGAAGTATCGTGTGTACCTAAGAAAATGACAAAATAGACTAATGGCATATATGCAAGGCAATCTTAAAAGGATATTTATAATATTATCATATGCAATAATATGAGGAAAAATGAAAAAACAATTGTTAGCTTAAGTGTTTTGCATGCTCAACACATGTAAGTTATTTGACAGTTTTCGTCTATCGATTTGTTAATTTTTATGTCGTTCGGCGTTTAAAAATAAATTCTAAAGATTTTTTTTAAAGTAAGTAAAAAGAAACAAATTCAATATTGAAAACAAGTGTTGTATGGTAGCGTAGCCCCTGCCAGTTTGGGATGGGAGTAAATGCGAGTCAGTACAGACACGTGGCTAGCAAGTAGAAATACATTTGGTTTGCATGCAGAACATAGTATTCCTGAATTAGTTCTTCTTTGAATATATTCAAAAATATCAACATTTGAAAGGCTCTTGGATAAAAAAAACTTGGGCTTCTGATGTTTCGTGACCTACAAAAAGCACCCATAGTTCTGCGATATACAAATAGACGAGCGGAGTTGCAGACTATATAAATTTATCAGAAAATAATAATGTATGTTACATATCTTTGGAAATTACATGAACATTTAAAAGCATATGATAGAATAGTAATAACGTCTGATACATAGGTTCGTGGAGAAAAAAACAAAAAAAATAGCATTCTCGAATTGGTTTGCTTTAAAACAAAGGCTTTTCTTGGAAACAAAAAAATTTAGCATTGCCGAATTAGTTTTCTTTACATATGTGTTACATACGCTTATGGAGAGAAGCACAAAAAAATAATAGCAACCTCTGTTACATAGGTTGGTGGAAAAAAACACAGAGAATTTAGCATTCTCGAATTAGTTATATTTAAAACAAGGGATCCTAGACATAAAAGAAATTGAAATTTATCAAATTTTATAAGGTAGATATTTAGTTTTATACATACGAAATATGTACTTTTATAAAGTATGGGAATGAGATTTTATAAAGCATGCATGGAGTCCTCATTCCATTCTTAGCGAGTTTTTGGATCGTGGGTTCTCGGCCTGGTGGGCTAAAAAATGGGCCTTTGTTGTTCCGTGGCCTACAAATAGCACGGAGAGTTCCGCGATATACAAATTGAGAAGCAGACTTGCGGACTATAGACACTTATAAAAAAATTAATAATGTCTGGTACATATCTTTGGAAATCACATCAACATTTAAAATCATACAATAGAGTAGTAATACCATCTCTTACATATGTTCGTGGAGAAAAAACACAAAAAAATTAGCATTCTCATACTAGTTTTCTTTAAAACAAAGAGTTCTAAACAGAATAAAAATTGAAATTTATCAAAGTATAGGATCTTGGACACCCAAAGTATAGGATCTAGAATAGTAACAACATCGTGCAAGATAAAAAATTTAGCATAGAATAGGACACAAAAAAATGTAGCAGGTCTCCATACTTAGCCAGTGTTTGGATCGTCGGTTCTCAGGCTGGTGGGCTCAAAATTGGGCCTTTGTTGTTTCGTGGCCTACAAATAGCACTGAGAGTTCCATGATATACAAATTGACAAGCTGACAGAAAAAAAATTAAGCATAGAATAGGACACAAAAAATGTAGCATACCTCCATACTTAACCACTTTTTGGATCGTGGGTTCTCGGGCTCAAAAATGGGCCTCTATTGTTCTGTGGCCTACAAATAGGAACAAGATTTCTGTGATATACAAACTGAGAAGAAAACTTGCGGACTATAAAAATTTATTAAAAATAAATAATGTATGTTACATATAATAATGTTGGATCGTGGGTTCTTGGGCTAGCGAGCTCAAAATTGGGTCTTTCTTGTTCTGTGGCCTACAAATAGGACCAAGAGTTCTGCGATATACAAATTGAGAAGAAGACTTGCGGACTATAGAAATTTATCAAAAATAAATATCAATAAGTTTTCTGATGTCAATAAGTTTTTATGTTAATTAAATATCAATATAAATTATTATGTTTTGTGATGTCAATAAGTTTTTTTGTTAATTAAATATCTATTATCGAGGGGTATATAAGTAGTCAAAATCAGACGAGGATTACATCTGGCATGGACCGCACCAACCCTTAACATGGATGAATTTTTAGGTGTCCCCAAATATTTTGAACCGGTGACTTCACTTACGGAGTGCCTTAACAAGGCACTCTCACTTACAGAATACGTTAACATCACACTCTCTCAGTGACTACTCTACACCATCGAGACCCACAACTCTCATGTCAACACGTTATTACAAAGATTTATATCTATTTAAAATAGGACAAATGAGATGGAATAATTAAAAAAATGTGACATTGTTGTCGATTAAAAGTTTTATAGTTGTTTTTAATGATCTCCACAATCTCATTATTTGTGTTTTACATTGATTTTTATGTATATGATATTTTAAAAAATATTTAAAAATAAAAATAAAAATCATTTTATTAATTTAGAAATTATTTGGACAAGTTTGTCATAGTCTTCTTGGACGATATCTTGGTGTATTCCAAGACAGAGGAAGAACATGAAAAACACCTTAGAATGGTGTTGCAGGTGTTGAGAGAACACCAGTTGTACGCAAAACTGAGCAAGTGCTCATTTTACCAAAAGCAGATCCATTACTTGGGACACATTATATCAGAGGAGGGGATCGTTGTGGATCCTGAGAAGGTACAGGCCATTCGAGAATGGCCAGCGCCAAGAAATGTGGCAGAAGTAAGATTTTTTATGGGTCTGGCAGGCTATTATAAAAGGTTCATAGCTGGATTCTCAAAAATAGCTCATTCTATTACTTCCTTGCAAAGGAAGGGGAAGAAGTTCCAGTGGACTGAAGAATGTGAGAGCAACTTTCAGCGATTGAAGCAACTGCTCACTAGTGCTCCAATCCTGAGGATTGCAGATCCAAACAAGGATTATGTAGTGTGCACAGATGCGTGTAAGGAGGGGCTGGGAGGAGTTTTCAGCCAAGAATGATTTGTAGTTTGCTATGAATCCCGGAAGTTGAAGGAACATGAGAAGAATTATGCCACTCATGATTTGGAGCTGGTAGCAATCGTCCATGCCCTGAGGAAATGGAGACATTACCTCATGGGTAAGAAATTCGAATTAAGAACAGACCACAACGGTCTAAAATATTTATTTGATCAGCCAACCTTAAATGCCAGGCAAATTAGATGGTTGGAATTTCTGTGTGAATATGACTTTGATATCAAGCATATCAAAAGGAAAGAAAATAAGGTGGCTGATGCACTCAGCAGAAAAGTGCACGAATTACATGCTATAGCCATTAGCATGTACAAAACTGAGATTAAAGACATAATTCTTGAAGCTGAAAATGCTGATTTGCAGTACAAAAGACTTGTAGCAAAGCTACAACAGCATGAGAAATCACAAACCAAGGAAAGTTACACCTTGGGAACTGATGGTTTACTTCTGTATAAAAACAGAGTGTATGTACCTAATGACCGAGAAATGAAGCTGACAATTCTAAAAGAAATGCATAACGTGACTTATACTGGTCATCCTGGATATCAAAAGACTGTGGCAGCAGTCAAAAGCCATTATTTTTGGTCGGGGTTGAAGAAAGAAATTGCTGAATACATCGCCAGATGTATGGAGTGCCAAAAGGTTAAGGCTGAGCATAGACACCCAGCAGGGTTGTTGCAGCCTTTACCTATTCCTGAGTGGAAATGGGATGTGGTAACAATGGATTTTATCACAGGATTGCCTAGAATAAGCAAGCAACATGATTCAATCATGGTGGTGGTGGACAAGCTTACTAAAGCTACCCATTTTATTCCACTGAAAACCACCCACAGAGCAACAGATGTTGCTGATATCTTTTTTAAAGAAGTTGCACGCCTGCATGGAATTCCAAAGACAATTGTGTCTGATAGGGACCTGAAATTCACTTCGAATTTCTGGAAATGATTGTTCAAAGGATTCAGAACAAATCTGAACTTTAGTACAGCGTATCATTCTGAGTCTGATGGACAGACAGAGAGAGTAAATAGAGTAATAGAAGACATGCTAAGAATGTATGTGTTGGATAAACCATCAAGGTGGGAAGACTACCTGCATCTGGTAGAATTTGCCTACAATAATGGGCATCATACATCTCTGAAGATGAGCCCATTCGAAGCACTTTATGGAAGAAAGTGCAACACTCCAGTGAGTTGGGATAATCCAGCTGACAGAGTAGTAGTTAGACCTGAACTACTCAACGAGATGGAAGATCAGATGATAAAAATCAAACATAATCTGAAAGTTGCCCAGGACAGGCAGAAAAGTTACGCTGATAGTAACAGAACCCATAGAGAATTCAAAGTGGGTGACCATGTTTTCCTGAAAGTGAAAACTAATAGGAGTTCCCTGAAGCTGGGNAGCACGATTTTGTGGGCCATTTGAGATCCTGGAAAGGATTGGGCCAGTTGCATACATGCTTGCATTACCTGCATCTATGAATGTACATAATGTGTTTCATGTTTCACTGCTTAAGAAATATGTACCTGATGCTAATCATGTTATCGATTGGACTGTGATTCAAGTGGAACCAGAAGGTGTCCTGCAAGTGCATCATGTGCGCATATTGGACAGGAAAAGCAAACAGCTCTGAAATCAAGCTATAGGGCTTGTAAAGGTCTAGTGGACCTGGTACGGTCCTGAAGACGCGACATGGGAGCATGAAGAAGTAATGCGGGCAGAATACCGGCATCTTTTTGAAAATTTTGAAAGACTTGCAGAGACAGTGTAAGTTGCACTGAGGACAGTGCAAAAATAAGGGGAGGGGGATTGTAGTGTCCCTAAGGCCGAGCCCCATTGCAAATCATGATATATGAAATGAATTGTAAACATGTCTATAGGCTGGTGAGCCATGTTTTGTATAAGCTGGTAGGCTTATGTGTTTGTTAGGTCAGGGAGCCTAAGTGTTGAAGGCCAGGAGCCTGCTGATGTACTTATATGTATGCAGAATGATTAATAAAAGATAAACACCACCAGGTGCAGACCGACCACGATGAATGAGTGACGTGGGACTGAGCGTCCACAGAGTGGGCAAGGGATTAGGGGCTGGAAGGTGGGAAAAAGGGGGCTAAGTGTTGAGCCTAGGGGCTAAACCTAGGGGGCTTAAGCCTGGGTATAATATTTTAATATTATTTCCCAAAAGACATGTGTATTTTATCTTTATCCTAAGTTCCTAGCAAGGGAAAAGGGATGCATGCTATGGGAACGCATGCATTTCCCAGGGTGACAAGTGTCAACCCTGGTGCATGCAAATATAAGAGCTGAGATGAACTGTGTGAGGGTGATCTTCTCCATTCGACCCGACCATCTGAGCGTGAACCCGTCGGACCTCTGCAAGATTACCCTCATACCATTCCGAAACAAAAACCGGGATACGATCCCGTGATTGTTGAATCTGTTGGGGAAGCACGTGTTTTTTTTTTTTTCCAATTGGCCGTTGCGGCCACGCAGTGCTGGACTGCGCGTAGCATACTGACCAAAATAAGCTTGTGATGAGCTTGTGTATGACCTCTCTGCTGGTGAGGGAGGTGACTGTGCTTGGAAGAAGCAGGTTGTCAGGCCTGTGAGCAGCTCTTTCCAGGTGAAAGAGTTTGCTGGGAAGCAGTTTCTTCCAGAGAGTGTCCAGCACCAGCTTCAGACTCTGAGACTTCTTGATTCGGCCTGTTGCCGAGACCCAGAGAGGGAGGTTAGCACCGATGGACTGTGCGTGTGAAGGTGTATACTCCCGGACGAAACAGGCATGTGGGGAATGAGAGTCTGGCAGTAGTGGACGTAAGATGGCATCTTTGGGAAGAATCCTTCCAGATATTTCTGTGTTGTTTCCCTATAACCTTAGCCTAGCCTAGAATTCCTTGCCTTGGGGTGGAGCTCAGTCCCAGCTCGGGGGTGATCCACTGTTGAGATGATGAGCAGTGTGGTCTAAGGCTGGGAGGTTCGTGGAAGGCTTGCACTTGGTTGGTGGATTTCACCACGGTTACAAGATAAGTATCTAACTATATTCTTATCACATTTTGCATGAATGAGCTACATAAATTATCATGTTTTCCGCTGTGTATATGAATTACTATTAAATGCTATGGATTATTATTTATGTTTTACATTGATTTTTATGTATATGATATTTTAAAAATATTTAAAAATAAAAATAAAAATCATTTTATTATTTTAGAATATTTTTATAAAAAGAACTCTTTCTTTACATTTACATATAGATATAAAAGGTACGCCAATTTAGATCACCTTAATTTTGAATCTTTCAAATAATAAGAGTAATAACAGATTTGAATCTTGATTTTTTTTTAACATTTAAATGTTTAATAGATACTCAAGTAAAATGAATCTTAATTGTTTTTTTAACATTTAAATGTTTAATAAATATCCAATTAAAATGAATCTATGATGATTTATCAATCACAAATAATATTATGTATATGAAATAAAATTATTTTTTAATTTTTTCTTTCATAATTTATGAATTTGAAGTATGGTGTGTACTGAGTATGAATTTGAAGTATGAATTTAAAATTGACTTGGCATAAACACATAGTCTAGGCTTTATATGGGTGAACCATGAAACTAGGGGTAGGCATGCCTAAATAGGTCTTAGAGCCATTCACCCATTAACAAGTGATAATATTCAACTCCATAAAAATAACTACAATTGTATTCCTTAGCACGTGATTCTATGAAACATCAACCTATTTCATTGCAAGCATCCCTCCTACTCCAAATACAATCACATAGACCAAGAAATTATATCATCACTCTATGCTAGAGAACATGATGCAAGAAACATCTTCCAGCTTCTTTATCAACATCTACGATCTTCTTTATCAACATCCCTCCTTTCTCCAAATATAGTGACCCAAAGTACTCATTCAACAAGTACTCATTTCTTAATGCACTCATGCCTATGCTCCACGTTGATCCACTATATTCTCTAGAAAATGATGCAAGAAGAATCTACCAACTTCTTTACCAACATCTCTCCCTAATCCAAATACACTAAGCCAAAGCACTCATTCATTGAATACTTCATCTGGAATGAGCTTCTTTATAAGCTCCACACCAATCCACCATATTCCTAAGAAAATGATTCAAGAAGCATCTACTCGTTTCTTTACCAACATCCCTCCTTGCTCCAAATAGAGTGGGCTAAAGCACTCATTCAGCGAGTACTTCATCTTCAATGATATTTTTCCTATTCGCCATTTCATTGTGTCGTTCACTATGGTTCATAAAACAATGAACCATCACTTCAATTTGTTTGCATATTTGTCTTCAACATGTCACTCACTTTACCTACAATTTCATAACCATGGATCTCAAAATCATACCACTCTCATTGGAGAATGTCTGGCTCTGATACCGTGTTAAAAAATAAGAGAAATAGAACAACAAAAAAACATGCACATAAATGGACACTAGAGATTTATCCTACAAATCCTTAACAGGAAAACATGGCCTAATATATATCTATTAACCTTGGCCAATCCATCCAAGCAACCAAAACCTACCACTCCAGGCTTCTTGAGGCTACTTACATTGCAGTATCTCAATCCATTACATAGGATTCATCAATTACAACCCTAACTCCTTAATCAAAATTAGATTACAATGCAAATACATGCATAAGCTAGAAATAGCCATGCAAAGACATGCATGGAGTGGAGATGGTCATTCAAAGACATTCATGGACATGCATAGGGATGCAAAGACACATGGGTTCCGTGGAGATAGCCATGTAAAAACATGCATGGACATGCATATCCATGCAAAGGCATACATGGTGTGGAGATAGCCATGCGAAGACTCACATCAAATACCATGGGTCACCCAATACCATGGACTTGTAAACCATTAAAAGTAAACCCAACAATCACGAAATCAAGAACTCTATCACCTAATTAATATTAACTCAAAAAAAATGAAACCATACTTTATGTTTCATATCACCATTTGGCACGACACTTGCACTATTCTCCCACTATTCAAGCACTACCCATTCCTATTCTTACATGAATTCTTGTAGTCATAAGGTGACAAAAGAATAGTTATTGAGCCCTTCAAATGGCCTCGATCAAAGAAAGGATTGGATAGGGATAGTGTTATAATTAATGCTTATTTTAGAGTTGGTTTGGGTTTTTCAGAACTAGTTGGCTGTGAGAGATCTTGTTCAACTATTAGATCCTATTTATGTGTGTAGTTGAGATATTCCCTCGTGAGTTTTTTGTTCAGTTGAGGGAAAACTTCATGTATAAATATGTACTTGATTGAATAATAATATACATGTAATAATAGTTTTTGGTGTGTATACAATATGCCTACTCTCCACTATTTTATCATGGTACCATAGTTGGTACAACCTCAAATCACTTAGGAGAGGGGTTATAATCATTCTAATTCTGAAAGAGTGAATTGTTTTGTTTGGTGAGAGTAGATATTATTGCATGTTGTGTGTCTTGTGAAAG
>JASDQU010323928.1:0-12970 GCA_032191745.1 Picea mariana
AAGTCTAATGTAAATCCAACTTACCCTATCATAGGATTTGGATAGGTCCACTTTCATAACCATCGATCTTTGATTTCTGACCTTTATTTTATGCATGCATTCTTGTGCCACCCCTACTTCCTTGTGAATTTTTCATCCCTCTAAGAACCCAAACTATTCCCCTGAGATTTTATTTGAGAGAACATTTTTCAATCTTCTAGAAATGACCTTTGAGATGGTTTTGTATATGCAATTGCATAAAGAGACAGGTCTAATATTCTCAAAGGTTGTGGGATTATCTTCATTAGGAATCAATGCTAGGAAGGTATCTCCCAACATTTTTCCTTCTTGTAGTCTCCACCACTTTTCGTAAATGTTCCTCTATAAATTCATAACATCCAAAGAACAATTCCACTGGTAGTCCATCAGGCCTAGGACTTTTGTCCTTTTGAAAGCTCAACATAGTCTGGTACGGTTCCTCTTTCCCAACTTCCTTTATCAAGGTGTAATTATCTCTCTCATTCACGAAGCTAGGGAATGAGTTTGATAGCTTGATCACTTTTTCTATTGCAACACAAGTGTCTTCCTTGAAAAGGGAGGATGAATGCTTTACAACTTCAAATGCCATGTCCTTGAAATTTGTAGCCTAGGTACCATATCCCTTATCTATTTCCAAACCAACTCTATATTGTTTCTATAGTTTTCATACCTGTGAAATAATTTTTTGTTCTCATCCCCTACTTATAGCCATAATTCAATGCTCTTAAGTCTCCATTCTTTTTATTTTTCTAGAAGAATGATCCTTTTCTTATCTTCTAGTGACTTTACTTTGATTTTCTATCCCTCATTGAAATACCCAAATCCTTCACTATTGTAGAGTACCTCCAAGGATTCCTCTACTTATTTGAGAAGCCTGTCATATTTCATATTTTTGTCCCTTTCCCAATAAATAACCACCTTTTGTTTTGCCTCTTTTAAGTTTTGGTGAAATTGAATTTGAGCAGATTCTCATAGATTACCATTGTAAGGTTTCCAAATAACTTTTATTTTTTCTGCAAAATACTTAAGCTTCATCCACTCTGGATTTAGTTTGAAGGGGATGGAAGGTTTCTCTATTGCAAGGGCCAATTCTAACACCACATGATTATGATCAGAGTCCACTCTAGTGGTGAACCATTGTTTGATCCTTATGACTTCATCTATGAAGGCTTCATAGATTAAAAACTCGACGAGCGTCTTAGCAATTATGACTTCCTCAACTCTCTTGTTACTGCAGGTGGGAGATAGTTTAGAAGGTTCAATATCCGAAAGACCAATTTCTTCCAATTTTCTAATGAAATAACTAGAGAGAGGATCTAGTTGAGAAACCAAGCCCTAGACCTCTGATGCTCCTGAGGTGAAATTCAAGTCTCTCCCTACCACAACCAATCCTTTTGGTAAACTATCCATTTTGAAAAATATATTCCAGTAGTCCACCCTATCCATGTAAGGGACATAAACATTCAACACTATGATATCTTTCCCTAGATCCAAAGATAAAAGGGAGTCCCCTAGTCTTGTAGGAAAGGCTCAAGAATTAGTGAGGGTGAAGGAGAATTTATTCCATTCAGTTACATTCCTCAACCTCCCAATGGAATCTATAAACCATAAGTCCTAATTACTTAACAATTTAGAGAGTTCACGAGTGATTCTCTCCCCATCTGACATTGTCTCTTGTAACACAATAATAGAAGGGTTCATAATATTAATTAATATCTTTACAAGAAACTTATTTGAAGGGTTGAACAACCCTTTTCAATTGTCAGTTAAAAAAATAATTTTGAACCCTCAACTGGGGCATTTTCTTTAAGAGCCCCAATTAAGGATAGTTGTTTCCCGCACCTAAATTTAGAGCATGCTTGTTTTTCGGCTATAGCCATGAAATATATCCTTTCCCTTTGATTGGATTTGGGTACTTTATCTTCAAAAAGACCTAAGTCCCTTGCCAACTTTCTTGGAAAATTGAGGGTGCCTTTTCTTCTAGGTCTTAAATTGTACTTAATCTCCAGGGGATTGCGGTATTAGGTACCCTTTCCATCCAAAGTACAACCCTTGATAGGGTTTGTAGGGGGACCTTTTGGTGCTTTTCCAACTCCCAAACCCTCTACTATTCCAGGTATAGGTATGAGGGTTGGTGGGTTGGTACTTTTTATAACAGACAAATTGGGTAGAAAATCACACAAGAATGGTTCTTTGGACCCAAACTCTTATCCCCATGTCCTGAAAATAAAAATTTTGAAAAACAAAACTTGTAATCACAGAGTGACATTGATGGGTCTTACTAGAAATTTCCTTGTTCTCCTTATTGTTATGGATCATGTTCATGTTATGTTCTTTGACATGTCCAGTTCTTGAGTTCTAACCATCTACTAACCTAGGTCATATTCAAAGACCATCCAAATTCACTTGAACCCATACATCCTATTTCTTGCTTGTAATTTGGACTATTTTTAGTTCCAATGTCTTTGGAACTCTTGGATGCTTCTTCAGAACCCAATTCTTCTACATACTTGGGTAATTTAATTCTGTAGCAAGGTTCCCATAATAGTGGTAGTGTACACACTTGAATAGAATCCCCTCATAGACCAGTTTGAGATGAAAGAGGTCAAATCCCCTTTTGATACCAGAATTCATTTAGGATTGTTTCTATAGAACCATAACCACCAAAATGACACGGCATGATTATGGGTTCCCATATATATATATATATATATATATATATATATATATATATATATATATATATATATATATGGGAACCCAAATCATGCTGTGTCATTTTGGTGGTTATGGTTCTATAGAAACAATCCTAAATGAATTCTGGAAATAAAATGTGGATGGCCAGGAAGAGAGATCGTTTCACTCCACCTTCACCAATTAACTGGAAACAAAGTTTCCACGTAAGCTCAATGCCTTGACCAAATTATTCCTAGGTTATCCTTCGTTCGACACTATATCCCTTCTTCCTTCCATTCTGATTGGGCTCATTGAGATTCAATAATACAAAAGCATGATGTTTTAATTTGTCTTGATGTTATAACCCTAAACTACACCAGACATGCACACCTGACATCAGACCATCTTACTTGCTATCTTTGCCAAGCCATCATTGAACAACTCTTCTAAAAACCATTGTTTTGAAGGTGTACACGCCCTACACCACTACTGCCCACATACACATGCTTGTTGCACCACTACAGCTCGCGTACACTCACAAAAAATTGCAAAAAATGAAAATTGAATATGGATATGGGTTTTCGAGCCATTACTTAACGGTTTGACCGCCCATAGCTAGTCACCCCAACCGTTACTATCTCTTTTGGCCTATAAAATAAGGTGTTGGGGCCCCATTCTAGGAGAGGCATGAGAGCATATAAACTCTGTCGATTTCAATATTCCCCCATTGCCTCAATATTTTGCAACCACATTGTGAGTTTGAGTCAGAATCCCTTCTTCCTCCTTTGCAAATCCTTGCCATTTCCCTAGAGAGAACTAAAGAGGAGAAGAACATGTGGAAGTAGTTGGTGCATGGTGAAGAGGAGCCTAGGACCGAGTTCGAGGAGCAGTGTTGGTCTCATGTTGTAAACGACTTTTGTGATATTAATATAAAGAAGTACTTTTTCCATCCCGCCAAATGACGTCTTAAAAATTTATGTTTTGTTTACATTTTTTGATTATGATGTCTAACCCACTAGTCCATATATAGAATGCACACTTGTAGTTTCTTTTTTTTCTTTTGGTGAATGCAGGTCAGCCTTGGGAGGAGACTTGTAGTCAGGAAACAACCAAGCACAAAGAGATCGGCACCGGATGTGGAGTTTAAGGTATTCCTATCGGATCCCTATACTTTGTCTTTTATGTATGATTGTGGGGTAATGTCGGGATAGTTGATAAAAAGTAGGAGACTTTAGATGGTTAGATCTGCCTACATTTTAGAAACCTAGTGTAGTCCATAGAGGGGTTTTCCCGCTATAGCATATTGGTGACCATACTGGGGAAGCCTCTAGGGTCTTTGGGGATATTTGTTTTGGGTGTTTTTGAATCAGTTTACTCACTATTTTTTGAGTTTCTGTAAGCTTCTGTGTCTTTAAGGGATGTTGGTCTTCCATACCAGTACTCCTTGCCTTTTGCTTGAGTGTTGGTTTTCATATTTTTGAGAAGTTATAGAGGTGTATGTGGCCTGTAGTGGGCGTGCACACGTGCATACACACCCTGCCTTTGCACAACCCGTGTACATATGCTAGCTGTTGAAGTGTCAGTAGCGTGCCTGTATTCAGATTTTTTTTCTTAGAAGAGGCAGTCATCCTCTTCCTTGTCAGAAGTCACACTTCTCAGGGGTTTTCTTGATCTATCCCTGGTCTCTTTTATAGCATTCTGTAGCCTAGGTCTGATCAGCATAGCTTTATTTTCATCAAAATATTTCTTGTGTTTTCTTTGATAGGGTTTTTAGACATGTTTGCGAGTCTGCTTTGATCTACATGTTTGGTATTGTCAGTGACTCCTTGCGATCTGTGTTTGGGCCTAAATTTATTTCTTGGTCTTGAATTGTTGTCATTTTCCCCTTTTTTTCTTTAGAAGAAAAGAAAAGAATTCATTTTCAAATTTCTTGTTTTGAAGCATAAAACAATAAAAAAAAAATCTTTCATTTCTTTGTTTGGTAAAGTAGTTTAGGTTAGTTGCTTCATTTACCAAGGAAAAAGAAAGTTTTCTTAAGTTCTTTACTTTAATGCTTAGGACATTAAGTATCTCGTAGTCGAGTGAAATCTTGTTTTAAGTTTTTCTTTTCAAAGATCCGAGAAAAGTAGTTACGAAAAGTTTGGTTAAAGAGTTTAAATTGGCAAATCTTTATTTGTGAAGAAAGAAGTACTTTTGTTTCCAGTATCATCTTATGCTCTCCTCTTTCATCTCTTAAAAAAAAACATCACTAGTTTCATTTCCGTTCCTCTTGATTTAAGACAACCACTAAAATTAACGCTTAATTAAAAGTTATTAGACTTTGTGTTTGAAGGGTCCATCAATTTAGTCTAGGCTAGAGCCTTGATTTAGGATTGGAGAGGAAACTCTTCAAGGCTACAAAAACAAATATAAGAGTCTGAGTTAAGGAGTGCTTGAAATTCCAGTAACCGTGAAAGTTATCTGGGACCCCCCTCTAACATAGGGGCTAAACACGAGGTCGCGTAAGGAAAGGTAGTAGAGATAACCCCTCCAAAGACAGACCAAGTGTAGTGGGGAACGCATATAGAGGGCTTATCTTGGGATTCCATTGATCACATTTGCCACAGAGCTTCGTGGGTCTCGAATCCATTAGAGGTCCTCAGTCGTCTTCTGGAACACTTGCTTTTGATACCCTTGATAGGTTTCAGGTTTCATACCCTGCTCATTGCGGTCCACCCGACTGTTGATTGTACTCGCCTGGTGATTGTTCATGCACTGGCAACCTAGTTGCTTTTATCTTAGTGACTTACACAGGTGACTATGGGGGTATACTGTGGTACCTAGGGAAGAAATTGGGCCACACTTTGCAGAGTATACCCGGAGGGTGCTTCCGTATTCGATTTGCACTTGCACCGGTAAGTTTCTCTAGTGTCGGTTGGTGTAACTGTTCTTCCAACTAGCTAGTGATCTACTTTTCTTATCTCATAAGAGTTTTTCTAGTGTGTGTTGGTCCTTAAAATGTTAATAGAAATCCCTAGTGTTTCATTGATCTTCTCACACCGTGGAGGATCAGAAGCTCTGTCGGTCACGAAGGCTTCATTGCCTACTGTCGGTTAATCTGAAGCCACCCCCGCCACCGCTAAGGTGAAGAATAGACCATCAAGGGTCTTTTTGAGGTGACCGGGCCACAGAAAACTGAGCCCGAACCATCTCTGAGAGGAGAACATTTGATTCCAGAGGAACCAACCATTACCGACCTCGGAGCAGAAGCTCTTGTTTCTTATAACCCTCTAATCATTAATCTATCGACACCCATCGTCATACAGGTTCACCCTTATGAGTGTCAGGTAGTGTCACAAACAGCGATGGCAACAAATGTTGCTACTTCTTCAGGGAATACTCATACTAGCTCTATGGTTGTCACTTCAGGGGGTTATCCGCTTCCTAACCAACCGTCGTTAGTCTGAACCACCATGGTCTTGACTACCTCTGCCTCGAGAAATGGTCTGATTCTATCTATGGCGACGATCACTGCTCCTTTCACCCAGAGTGCAACAGGCCCTCTGTTCTCATATAGGATGCCTGGCTTCGATACAAACTCTGTCCTTTCCTACTCCACTCTACAGACTTTAGGTTTGGGGGTAGGGAGCTCTAACACTCCTCTACAAGGATCCATTGGGGGCACTTCATCTCCCTATAACGCTTTCCCTTATGGAGGAGGTCATATACCTCCTTCGTCCCCTTTGCTCGGCGGTGCTCACCAGCACTCCACCGGGTCGAACGTAAACTATAGTTCATTTGGAGCAGGTAGTCAAGGAATTACTTCTTATAGCATGCTGGTAGGCTCGACACCATTCTCTTTGTTTGATGCGTTTGGTAACAATGCATTCTCGTCAGCTGCCATCTCGGTCGGGGGCAACCTCGGTTATGGACAACAAAATCTTATGCAGGGTACTATTCCTGCACAGGGGGAAAACTTAGGAATTCCTTCCTCACAAGGACTTTGGAATATGTGGCAGGGATCAGTTCCCTTGTCAGGGATGTCAATCGGGGGAAGCCCCTTCCATAGCCAATGGAACCCCGGGCAAGGCTCAACACCTATGCCCGTCGGATCGGCAGGGGGCAACCCTTTCCAAAATACTTGGAATGCGACGCAAGCCCAACCCTTTACGTCCTATTATGGGATTCAGACGATGAAGTCTCAACAAGCACAGAATCCGTACACTGGTCACGACCATGGTCATTACTAGAACCCTGGCTAGCAACCTAACTTTTCCTAGCAACCTGGTGCCAGCCAAACTCTAGGCTCCTTTTTCCCTGGTTATAATCAACAACCCAAATTACCATTTCTGGAAACTTTGCACTTGCCATACTTGACAAGGTTATTAAATGACCCCATGTGTCACGATCCACATTGGCCCCCTATGTCGACCAAATTGCCTTCGTACATTCCAAAGTTTGAGGCTAAGCCTAACGAAGATCCAGGCGATCATGTGACTACCTTCCATTTATGGTGCTCGTCCAACTCTTTGAGAGACGACTCCGTCCAGTTGCGTTTTCTTCAATGCACTCTCATCGGGAGTGCTGCAAAATGGTACATTGAGCTCAACTGCTCAAGATACTCTTCCTTCAGAGAATTGGCAATGGATTTCTTAAACCATTTCCAATTACCTGTGAGATACGATGCTGACACCGAATTGCTGGCCAATTTTGACCAGACAAAAAAGGACAATATCTCAGATCACATCCGAGAATGGAGATGCTGGAAGAGTTTGATAAAAGTACCAGTCCCACCAGGATTCCTACTTGAGTGGTTCCTTAAGTCTTTGGTACCTCGGTTACCTAAAGACATCGCAACCTCAGGGGTCTTTTAAGAAGAAGAAGCGATAATGAGAGCTCAAAGCTAGATCTGATTTAATCTCAATCTGGTTTACTTTACAAAGTTTTGCCAGATCACCGAGATCGACACTTGACAAAACCAGATAGAGATCTAGACCACATGCCGATGGTATTGTTGGTTCAGCGCAAATGAAGCCCATCGATTAGTTGTCGAATCAATTGCAACAATTGTCAATACAACAGACAACAGCTAGCCAGACCACTGGTTCGACTGCTCCCCCTACTCAAACGTTGGATGTACATAGTGTGAAATCAAAAAACCTAAAGGCTACCCAACAACCTGATGGAAAGAAGAAACAACGAAACAAGGGTAAGGGGGATAAGAAACCTACCAATAATAATGGCGGGGGAAACATAGAAAAGAAGAATTCGAAGTATCTGTGTAATATTTGCATGGAAGACCACCTGACTGACCAGTGCCCTCGGCTTGCGGAGGCCCAAAAGTTATTGGCACAACAACATCCTGCCGTGTTAACGAATCCATTTCCACATGGGAAAAATTTAACTCAAGCCTCTTCAAGCACGGAAGGGGACAGTCAAGGACCCCCTTCGTCTGCGAGTAATCCTTCTCCCGCAAATGTGTACATGATGAAAGGTAGCATTGAATTAACAACTAGGGAATGCGACTACATAATTCCAAACACCTCTTAGAAGGGTAAAGAAGTCGAAAACCCATCTCTTCCTCTCCATATTAAGAATACGTTGGGCGAAACAATGACACGCATCCCAAAAGGTGCATTCAAGAAAGCTTCCCACAACCCAAACGCAAGGGCTGGCTAGAATTACTCTGTGGTGGAAGATTTTTCACAAACCCCTTGTGTGATGTCAGCCTTGGAAGTCCTCCAGAGCCGCCCTTCCCAGAGAAAGGCTCTGTTAGCTGCCTTAAGATTTGCTCAGACTTGTAATCTGGGAATGATCATGCTTGATACAACCGACTTAAAACTTCATCTTCCTTACCACGTGGCATTTCAGATAGTAGTGGCTTACACCACAAAAACTTTTACTCGAAACATTTTCCGCACAGTAGTTGATGAGGGAGTCTCGACATGCGTGATGTCTTTGGCATGTTGGAAGGCCATTGGCCAACCCATTTTTTCTCTGTCACCTACTCTTCTTACCTCTTTTGACGGTCATTTGTTCCAACCACATGGAATCATCCCCTCTTTCCCCGTGTAGTTAGGGGGGAAGACCGTGTGCGTCGAGGTTGAAGTGGTTGATGCGTCTCTCGACTACAATCTCTTGTTAGGAAGGAGTTGGACCTATTCTATGCAAGCAGTGGTCACAACAGTTTTTCGAGTCTTGTTGTTTCCACATGAGGGTCAGATCGTGTCTATTGATTAGTTATCCTTCTCCTGTCCTAACCCTGCATCGGGGGTATCCATGGTCCCGATGATTGATAACCTTCATCTTGACATCGTCAACGTAGGGGTTGGTTTGTGCCCACCTTTGATGGGTACTTTCGATTACCCGCCTTCGACCGACAATGTCCATTACATATCGACTATCCTCGACCAGCATAGGGTTGAAATATTTCAAATCTTGTTGTTTCGCACGACTTACTTTAACGATCCATGGACTCTTCCTTCCCCATCAACTATGATGGAAGGGACAGAGCACTATGGCATGGCCATGCCTTTGTCTGTGGCAGAAGTTGCATACTCTATAGTCCAACAATATTCCGTCGACCCCGATCTGACTCCTGCACAGGAGTTATATCCGATTCTCAAGCCCATTTGGGCTCAAGGTTCCCTTATTGATATTGATTCTTTAGACTTAGTATTTCCCTCAGAAGAGGCGATTATTGAGGCAATGACTAGTTCGGACAAACCTTGGGATGATCTCCATCATAGATCTTATTTTCTCCCAGAGTTAAGAAGAATTGAAGCAGGAGAATTCACTCTGACTATAACTAGAGATAGGGCTTGTCCTATCAATCCTTTGTCTATGCATGATGTTTACGCTGAAAAAAATATGGCAACCATTGCTAAAAGGATACCTATTTATATCTCCAGAATCCTTGGCATTGTGGAGAATATCTTCGTCGGAGAAGAGTGCTCCCCCGAGGAGATTCGAATCTACATGGATTTATTTAAAGAATTTCGCGACGTGTTTTCTTGGTCTTATGAGGAAATTCCAAGCATAGATCCAAGAATCGTTGAACATGAAATCACAACATATCCTGATGCCAAGCCGGTCTGGCATAAGCTTCATCCCGTTATTCCTAGGAAAGAAGCAATTATTAAGGTTGAAGTAGAGAAACTACTCAAATATGGTTTCATTTACCCCGTTCAATTGGCTCAATGGGTGTCAAATCTCGTGCTAGTCAACAAAAAGTAGGGTACAATTTGTGTATGTACGGACTTCCGTGATTTGAACAAAGCCTGTCCAAAAGATAATTTCCCAACGCCATTTATTAACCAGATAGTCGATGAATGCACAGGTTGCGAGGCCTTTTCTTTCATGGATGGTTTTTTAGGATACAATCAGATAGAGATCAAACCCGAAGACCAACACAAAATATATTTCATTTGTTTGTGGGGTACATTCTCTTATCGAAAGATGCCTTTTGGTTTGAAAAATGCTGGAGCTACTTTTCAGCGGGCCATGTCTTTTTCTTTTCACGACCTCAAACACGTAGTCGAGGCTTATCTTGATGATTTATCATCACGATCTCATAAGATAATTGATCATCCAGCACACCTCCGACTTATCATTGAGCGATATCGCTACTACCGGATTCGCTTGAATCCAAACAAATGCATTTTTTACGTAACATCGGGTCATCTACCTAGTTTCATAGTTTCGACAACAGGGATCATGGTTGATCCTCTAAAGGCTGAGGTGATAGTTCAGTTTCCTCCCCTGTGCACAACCTCTCAGCTTCAGAGTTTACAGGGAAAAGAGAACTTCTTACGGCGTTTCATCACAAACTATGCCGAGATCACAAAGGGTTTCATGCATTTACTGAAGAAGGACGTTCCTTTTCATTGGGACAAAGCCACTCAATGCTCTTTAAAAGCATTGAAACGCGCCCTCACGTCTACCCCTCTGCTTTGGCACCCAATTATAATACAGTTTTCTTATTGTACTTAGCCGTTGTAGAGTCGACCATCGGCATGGTCTTGGTTCAGGAGGATGATTTTCTCTCAGAATACGTGATCTACTACCTAAGCCGAGGCCTGGTTGGACCATAAATCAATTATTCCCACGTTGAAAAACTTGTGTTGGCAGCCATTCATGCTGTCCAACGGTTTCGTCATTACATCTTGTTTTGCAAGACCATCGTCATTGCCATTGTGAATCCATTTCAAAACGTGTTGACATGACATGTAATCGACGGAAAGATCGGTAGATGGATGGTTATCCTCCAAGAATTCGACTTGGATTTTGTCTCAGTGAAATCCAAAAAGTCGTTGGTCTTCGCGGAACTCATTTCGGAACTTCCGATCGAATCAGGTGATGTTATACCCGAGGAGTCGCCTATCAAAGGAGACATGTTTTTGATTGCGTCTTTGGACCCCTGGTATGGAGATATACTATTCTATCTCTAGGAATTTTAAGTGCCCCACCTTTGCTTCTCGTGATGAGCGTCATTGTATACGCCATCAGGCCAAGAACTATCTCATACTCGAGGACACTTTGTATCGTCGAGGTGTATATTGCATCCTTTGCCAGTGTCTCACTCATGAAGAAGTGTAAATCATGCTTAATGATTGCCACACAGGAGCATGTGGCAGTCATTTGTTTGGGTTGGAAACAACCCAAAATGTTCTACGAGCTGGTTACTTTTGGCCGACATTAATCAAAGATTGTGTTGAATTGGTCAAGAAGTGCCACCCATGTCAGTTCTTCTCTCGGAAGATGAGGGAACACCTCGCTCTCGTTTCTCATCATCAAATTTGGTCCCTTCACCAAGTGGTGGATTGATTACGCTACCTGCAACCCTCCTTCTGCAAGGGAGCACCTTTATATCATCATAGTAGTAGACTACTTCACAAAGTTGATTGAAGCTATGCCAACGTTTAAAGATGATGGTGAGACAACAACTCTCTTTTTGTTTAACCAGATAATAGCAAGGTTCGGTGTCCCGAGAGAGATTGTCAATCACCATGGCAATCACTTTCAGAACAAAATGATGTCTGAGTTAATGTCAAAGCTTGGGTTGAGGTAAGAACATTCGTCACCCTACTACCCACAAGTGAATGGTCAAGTGGAAGCTGTGAATAAATCCCTTAAGACTATTCTACAATGAACGATCAATTTGGCCAGGTCAAATTGGCATTTGATGTTGTACTTGGCACTATGGGCCTACCGAACGTTTGTTAAGACTGCAACCAGTTTCTCACATTTTAAACTCATTTATGGGCTAGAAGCAGTCTTGCCTATAGAGTGCCAGATCCCCTCTCTAAAATTGGCAGTACAGTTATTGCCAGACACTTCACCACTTGAAGAGCATTTATTATATCTTGAGCAGCTTAATGAGCAAAGTTGGGATGCAGCCTCGGTTAACAAGGCTCACAAACAAAAAGTCAAGTGCCAGTATGATCGGTCCATCCATCCTCAGATTTTTTCTGAAGGCGACCTTGTCCTAGTCTATGACCAAGATAAGGACCCCTTGGAGGCAGGCAAGTTCAAACCCATGTGGGTCGAACCTTTCATCATGAAGGAGGTTCTAAAGAAGGGAATTTATTGTCTGGTGGACTTTGAGGTTAATACTTTGGTGGAGCCTAGAAATGGGATCTACCTAAAGAAGTATTACTCGTAGGTGGGTCGCCTTGGGTGACTTCTTGTAACATATGTATATTTCTTGTACATTTTTTAGCCTTTGTCTTTTTGGTTTTATGGATGTGTCATTTTTTATGTCATCTTTTTCACTGTGGCAGATGTCAAGTGAATCAGAGGTGTTCGTTGGGTTTGTGGATGGTGCTATCTGACACACTCGGAGGCTTGCTTCCATAGCTTGGGTGATTTTCACACCTCAGGGCCAGTTGCTATCTTTAGGAGGTATCTGTTTAGGTGACGCCACAAACAATGTCATTGAATACAACGCAGTTTTAGAGTTGCTTTGTGATGTTTTGTCACATGGTATCTCTCACCTCTGGGTCTACCTAGATGCTCATCTAGTTGTGTCCCAGTTAAATGGAGTTTACCGTGTTTATGATCCTACACTTCCTTAGGGTATGTCTCTTAGAACGAAGCTTTGATTACATTACGTATATCAATGTTCCTAGGAGATTGAATCAAATCACAGATACTCTGGCTAATCATGTATTAGATTGGCCTATTACACACATGTAAGAAAAAGCACAAAAACGCACATGTAAGATACATTTGTAAAATAGATGTAATCCATAAGACGTAAAAAGATGTAAAATATCCATATATATATCAAAAATAT
>JASDQU010323950.1:11236-24416 GCA_032191745.1 Picea mariana
TTGTCAATTTTTGTATGACAATGTGAGACAATTGTATATTGTACTGAGAACTCTTGGATTAGAATTTTATATGATACTGTTTCATGATCCATGATATATACATAATATATGATAGTGGGTTTTTTAGCTTTATTCTTTCCCAGTAAAACATATGTGTTATGTGTGATTGATCTTTCTTCTTGATATTGCAACTAGCGATCGTGTTTTAAATTCCGCAAGAATATTTGTAGAATCAATTATGTATTTAACAGTGTCATATAATTGTTAGATCAGGAGAATCCAGGCAATACATAATTTGTATTAAAATTTCTACAAGCAAAAGCCATGATGTTTGACTAGGATCTGCCAAATTATTTATGCAAAGAAGCTAAATCCACTGTTGTGTATATTCAAAATGGGTGTCCACATGCTATCTTGAAAGAAAATACTCCTGAAGAGGTCTTCTCAAGGATCAAACCTAAAGTAGGGCATCTAAGGACATTTGGGTGTCCAGTGTATATTCATGTCCCTAACGAAAAGAGGACAAAGATGGAACCCTCATGCAAGAAAGGGGTTTTTGTGGGGTACAATGAGAACTCGAAGGCTTAATGGATATATGTACCAGGTTAGAGGTAGACACAGGCAAGTAGGGATGTGAAGTTCCATTAGGAAGCCACATTCAAGAAATCTATAGAGCTTCAGGAGGAATCAAAAGCAATTTAGCTAGCTTCACCCTCTTCTGAAAATGAAGAGTCAGATGATCAAAGGGAGGAACTTCATGAAAGTCCAAGTGTCGAGCCCCTAGAAACTACTGAAGATTTAGAAAGAAATCGTGAAGAATCTCCAACCAAAAGGAAGCCAGGATGTCTTAAAGAAACAATGAAGGAAGCAGAAAAGATAGTTTCTCCCAAAGGAACCTTCATGAAAAGTAAGAGGCCTCACAGGTTTGGAGGTTATGTTTCACTAATGAGAAACATTAGTGATGCCAAACATTCTTCATTTGAATAAGAAGATAAATTATAAGTATGGAAGGATGCCATGCTTGAGGAATACAGGTCTATTCTAAAGAACAATGTCTGGGACATTGTGCCAAGGCCAATGAGAATATCAGTTGTTTGTTCCAAATGGATCTACAAGATCAAACATGTAGTCGATGGGACTGTGGAAAATTTCAAAGCACGATTTGTGGCCAGATGCTTCACTTAGAAATAAGGAATTGACTACGACGATACTTTTTCCCCTGTAGCCAGGTATACCTCCATTCGAGCTACTATTGCATTAGCTTTAGTTCTTGGTTGGAAGCTACATCAGATGGATGTAAAAAAATCATTCTTGAATGGAAAGATTGAACACGAGGTCTTTGTGGAACAACCAGATGGTTTTGTATTGCATAACAAAGACACTCATGTATGCAAGCTCAGGAAGGCCTTTTATGGTCTTAAGCAGTCTCCCAGAGTTTGGTATGACAGGATTGTTGGATTTCTTAAAAAACTGGGATTTTAGAAAAGTGATGTTAATGCGAACATGTACTTCAAGGTAAGAGGGAACCAACCTATTATACTAATCATGTATGTTGATGTTCTCTTTCTAACATGAGATGAAGGGCTAATGTCCTGGTGTAAGAGGGAGCTAATCTCATAATTTGAGATGAATACTTAGGCTTGATGCATTACTTCCAAGGATTGGAAGTGTGGCAAAGACAGGGCGAGATATTTCTGGCGGAAGGAAACTACATAGTGGATGTATTAAAGATTTTTGGCATGATGGATTGCAAATCCATGTCTACTCCAATGGTTACCAACCTGAGGAAGCTACATGATTCTAATACAAGTTCAGATTTGGTGGATCCCACCATGTATAGGTAGCTGATTAGATCGATAATGTACATGATCCACACCGGGCCATATATATGCTATGCAGTGATTGTAATGAGTTAGTTCATGGCTGAACCGAGACAGAGACACTAGGTGGAAACAAAGCACATCTTGAGATATCTCAGAGGGACCATTACCTATGGTCTGAGATATACATTTAGTGGTGGTCTATTTCTACATGGGTATGTAGATGTTGAATGGATAGAAAGGCCGATGGACCGGAAAAGTACTTCCGGATAGTTCTTTAGTTTAGGATTAGTTTAGGATCCGCTATGATCTCTTGGTCAAGAAGGGAACGGGGGTCCATTGCACATAGTACAACATAAGCTGAGTACATTGCAGCAAGTGATGTTAGCAAGGAAGTGGTATGGCTCATAAAATTGGTTTCTGGGTTGTTTGGTGACAAGATCGAGACAACGGTGCTTCATTGTGATAATCAAAGTTGCATAAAACTGATAGAGAACCCGGTATTTCACGACAGGTCAAAGCGTATTGACATGAAGTGCCACTACATTCGAGACTTGGTCCAAAGAAAAACTGTAAAGCTACAGTACATAACCACAAGCGAGCAGGTAGTTGATATCCTGACCAAGCCATTGCCACTGAGACAGTTTGTGTAGCTGAGAGGCAAGTTGGGTGTGGATGAGAATGACTCCCTTGCTGAGAGTGTTAAATTTGGTAGCATCGATAATCATTCCCCAATGAGAGGACATATGGGCCACCCTACGGCTAGCCAGGGAGATTTGGAGAATCAACCAGTCTTGTGAGGTATTGAAAAAATCTAGGGGGAACGTACAACCTCTATGAGTCAAACCAAAAGTCAGGATGAACGAAATGCTATATGATCTTGTGAGTCAAGCCAAGGCAAAAGTATAAGCCTTGTAATTCTAAGAGAAAAGTCAAGATGTAAGTCTAATGCAAAAGTTAGGGGGAACGCACAACCTCTGTCAGCATAGACAGACTAGTGAAAAATGCAGGGGGAACGTACAACCTTTGTGAGGCTAGTCAAGCCTTGTGAGCAATGAGCAAAAGTCAAGGCATATAGAAAAAGTTAGGTTGAACATAAAATTCCTATGAGCTAGAAACAAACAATCTTCCTGATATTGCAAATGATGTAATGTATTGATCTAGTGGGTTGGCACATGTAACACCTTCCACCATGAAGAAATTTGAATTTACTTGTAAAGAGTCAAGTTGTAAAAAGTCAAAGTTGCATGTCTAGGTCAAAGTCAAAGTTGTCAAGTTTGTTGCATGTTGCATGTCTCATGTTGCATGCATGTCTAGTTGCATGTTGCATGCATTCCATTGCATGTGCATGCTAAGGAGTTCACATGCATATCATGTCAAAGGAGAGTTTCTAACTGAAGTGTTAAAGTTCAGTTCTAAATCTGGTTGTTGAGTTAATGTTCAGTTCTAAATCTAGTTGCTAAGTTAAGTTAAGTTGTAAAAGCATGCACTCATGCCTCTAATTCGAGCTCCCGCCTCGCTACCTCTCCACTCTTATATAAGCAAAAGTTCGACCCTCTTTTCTACAGACTGGGTTATGCAACGAATAGGTGAGGTAACAGAGAGGTATATCAGTCCATTCTAGAGCGCATAATGGAGAGGTATACACTCTAGTCCAGAACGCATAACATAGTGGTATATTAGTCTATAATATAGTGGTGTATCATTCAATAAGAGGCAGCAATAACAATCAATAAGAAGCAACAATAACAATCAATAAGATGCAGCAATAACAGACCATAAAGAGGCAACATTACAATCCAGAAGAGACAATGTATATCAACAAAGATACGTCTTCAGTGATGGTTTGTAACAGGTGATTATAAATCAGCAAGGTGTCTTAGTTACACACTCAATTCAAACTTGGCAAGCTCTTTAAGAACATAATTTCATGGTGGAAAATTTGTAAGTGGTCATACATTATTAATGCAATAAAAGGAGATTGTTTGTTGGGGTTTTCTCCCTTTATAGAGTTTCCCCAAGGTACATGTGTTGTGATCTTGCATGCTGATAACTTTTTATGATTATTATTGTTCTAATTTCTGAATGATGTCAAGTTAAGTTCTAAGTACAATCAACATTTTAAAGAAATACTTACAATATTAAATCAAACTCAAAAATTAACAAATATTTTATTTATTCCATTTTTATGTAAATCTGACTCTCTTATTTTTCAATATAATAGTTTTAATATTAAATATACATATAAAATATTTCTTTCTTTTAAAAAAAATAATATACAAAATTATAAATACATATATTCTTATGATTAAGACAAAATATTATTATTATTTGTGATCAAGATTGTATTTTTTTTAAATAAACATGTAAACACTACCCACTTACGTGACAATTTCACTGAATTACTCTTGATACAAAGACGTATCTTAGAAAAGATCGATATTAAAAAGTGTTAAGAAAAAATCAATGTAAATGAACAGAAAAACAAACAAAAAGAAGTTCAAAAAATTAAATAAAAATCTGAGACCATCCCACCATTAAAACTCCTCACAGGAAAAGGAAAAGGTGTCGAATATGTCATTTGTGGAGGACTGTAAGAAGGTTCTTTGCAAGTTGTAATACAAGGCCAGCAAGATCTCAGTATCGAATATGTCGTTTGCTTCCAGTTTAATGGAGGCATGCAAGAAGGTGGCTTCCATATAGAGATATTAAGGGAGATCATACAAGTTCTGTGATGCTATCTATCCATCCCAAGGGAACAATGATAACTCTTGAGTATCCTAGTGCAAACGTATTTTGCATTGTTCTGTTCAATGATGTCATCAGAATGAACCCTACTTGGTACCATGCATCTGCAACAATCTCACAATATTAATGAGATTCAGGTACTTTAGAAATGAAAGTGATTTTAGCGGTCCACCTCTGCATGCAGTTAGACACTCGACTGATGTTTTGCAGTTAGAAACTTGACTAATAAGGTTGCCTCTGCAGTTAGAGACTCAACCGACTTCGGTCTGTAGTTAGACACTTGACCATAGTATATAGAACCATCGTCTGTAGCACTCGATCAATGCCCCACCACCCACTCCCTAGCTATTTCCCGTGTTTCTTCCCGCCAGATCGATCGTGTGTTTCTTCCCGCCAGAACAATCGTTCTGCGCTGGCCTCTTCCCACCCTGCCCTTGATAGCAATAGTGCAAAGCAAGTGTCGTCGATCGAGTGAGGGTCTCAAAGACAAATCGCTAAAGTAGAGTTGTTGGCCGAGTGTAAATGATCTATCATCTAGGATTGTTATCAAGCAAATAAAGCCCTCTTCCACAAGACAAGAGTGTAAATGTTGGATTCTCATCCAACATTTTCCACAGATAAAAATGTTCTCTAGGATGGATGTTATCTGGCAATGTTATCTGGCAACTAAAAGGGACCGGCCAACATTCCAATCCCTGTTACAGCTTACTTTGAAAATCGTTTGAAAAATAGCCCATAATCCTTGATTCCATTTACTTTCATAATTGGATCGAACCCATAATTGGATTCCATTTACTTTCAGCGGCACTGTAAATATAATACTTTTTTCACATATTTAGCTTCTGTTGGTTACATTTCAAGTCTGCCTCCAATTACAACCCCAATGACAAGACAACGGTTAAGATAGAAACATCGATGAAAGTCTGATATTTATGAACAGTATTCTTCGCTTTGAATTTGAGCGATAACATAACTTTAAATGTATATTGCAGGTGCATCAGGTGGCTTGGATATTACTCCTGTAAATCCAAGGAAACCAAGGGATTTATGGCCCCCTCCCCATCAAAGAAAGAACAATAGCTCAATGCTTGTTTTTGACATTAGAGGTTGTGTTCAACCAACGAAAACTTGAGGCGAAGGTGCATCCGGTGCGTTTGATGTTGCTGGAAAGAGAAGCCTTCTGTTATTTACACCAGTTGGCAACAATGCTTCAGATTCCTCCCACTTCTCGTCTTCTTCCACAAGGATTCACTTTCACCCCATCGTTGTCGGATATCAGAAACATGGTTTGTATGCCATTGATCTGGTACATGTTTCAAATGTTGCACTATCAATGCACATTTTTGAAGCATGCAACAAAGGTCATATTTCTGAGGAAAACGTGGTAGGGCTCACCAGATTTGAGCTCCCAGATCCTATCTCTTTCCATGTGTAATAACAAAAAAATTATATTTGGATTTGATAATATTTATTTTATTTACTTATAAGTTTATTTTGGATTTGTCAATCAAAGAATTTTCAATGGAATTTTGTACTGAAGCAAAATTATAGGTTAATTATGTCCAGAAGGTTCATAGATAAGTCCAGAGATTGCAGTAGCGTTAAATTCCCAAGATTTTGCGGGATATGTCCACTGAGTCTATTGGCTGAAAGGTTCAAATTTCTAAGGCAATTCAAAAATCCTATTTCAGAAGGAATCTGCCCAGTTAGCCTATTCCCTGATAGATTCGGAAAAGCTTGTGTTGAAAAGAAATAATCGTAGTAATAGAGCAGCGTTCCTTTGAAATTCAATATGATTTTATCGTTCCACAGAGTTTCTGGCTCATATTGTGTATCATTATCTTTTCTCATAGCTTTCAATGAACCAATCTTTGTTGGGATTCATCCTATGAATTTATTGTTTGAGAAGTCCAAAAGTTGCAGGTTGTGGAGATCCCAAAGCCAATTGAGTAAATTTCCCTCTAATTTATTATACGCCACAATGAAAACACGCTTCACTGAAAGAGAGTCTAACCTTCGTTATTACTATTTTGATACCCATAATACTCTGTAATAATGTAGTCCATTAACCAAGTCTATTATATACGTATTAACACGAATTTCTAGTCGACTCATTTTCATTTCAATCTACTTCTTTGAATAATGAAAAAAACACATCTTAGACTAGGGGTCTATCTATCTATCTATCAAATGACAAGCTTCTATCGCTCAAGACCTTGCCAGAGTATAGCCTTTCAACTTTAGTTGCTACTCTTTAGTCAAGCGCAGTAGGATCACGTGGTTGGGCAACGTCAGACACATCCAGCTTCCTTCTTGGATTTGAGAGGAATTCACTTGTCCTTACCTACCGAGTGCTTAGCAGTAAGACCTATCCGGGGCCCTCCATAGTAAGGGAGTCGGCAGATAAGGATGTTCTTTATCTATGTTAAAGCTGGCGTGTCAAAGCACAGACTATTGATGTAGTACTATTAGCCCGCTTAATTAATCGTTAGGTCATTCGGAAAGGAGTATTTGATGCGCTCCACTTCTTTCCTTGGCCAGTATTTGTCAAGTAATGGGGTCAAGACCTCTCCCTTGGGTCATTCCTGGAGCTATCTTAACTCATTTATTAACAAAAATCTAAGTTGGGAAGGTTGTAGAAAGAAAAGAACTTTGGGAGGTTGGAAAGCGTTCTATGCTTTTCAAAATAGGTGCAAATAGGTAGATCTATGGGATTGGAAGACTATGCAAACTCTCTTTGGGCTTTTAGTGATCTCGGTGGTTCTATATGGTTGTGAAGTGTAGGCCAACAACACATTTGACTTGCAGTGGAACCAAATTGAGAAGATTCAAAAATGCTTGATCACAAATAAGTTTAAAGTTAAAAGTCCAGTCCCTTATGATATCATGTTGAGTGAAATGGGGGTTGATCCTATTGAAGCAATTGCTATGGTGCATCTCATAATATATCTAAAAAAAATTGAGCAAATGGAAGATAGTCGGTGGCCTAAGGTCGCCTTCAATGACATATTGTGCAAACAAAAGAAGACGTGGATGCGGCAAAATATTAAATGGCTTAGTAAATGGGATATCCACTTGAACAAGTGCCCTACGAACAATAAAGAGATAAAGGCTTTTCAAAATTTCAACCGTCAATAAAAAATTTCAAAATTGAAAACTATATTTTTTCGCATGCTCTTCACACGACCTGTTGGAAGGTGACAACGAATCTGGGATAAGGCAGTTTTGCCTAACCACCTTTTGTGGAAGATTTAGTGTTTCTTGTTTTAACAACTCAGCTAAAATAGGGGCAGTAGTTATTGTATTCAGTTTTGTATAACTGAATGAGAAGTTGTTTAAATATGTATGCCTTTGAGGCAGATATTGAGCCAGGGCTTCAAGCCCTCTCCAGGCTGCTGGTTGTAATCTCTGGTTTATTGAAAAATAAGAATGTTGTTGCCATTGTCCCGTGGATGTTTCCCTCACCCTGAGGATTTTACCACGTAAACTATTGTCTCCTATGTGATTGAATCTGTGCATGTTTTCTTTGTTTTTTTGTTGCGAAATTAATCTATGTGGTTTTAAAGATCCTAACAAGTGGTATCAGAGCTAGGTTGGAGGCTACAGAGAATGAGATCTCTGGAAAAGAGTTATCGCCCTGTCTACCGTGTTGAGGGAGAAAAAATCCAAAAAAAATTGCAGGTCTATAACTGCATCAGGAGCGATATTATAGTGCAAAAATGAGAGCGAAAATCCACCTTTGCCGCACCTTGACACATTGAAGGGGAGCGAAAATTTTAGGATGCACTTAGGAACTTCTCCGTTTCATATTTTATCGCACTCTTTACTCATCATGAGGAGCGGAAAAGGAGGTATGAAATTTACTCTTGAAAGGCATTAAATATATAATAGGAAAGCGATAAAGGTTAACGCGTGGAAGCTCAGGTTTAAATCTTGGTATGAAATTTTGGTAAAAAAGTATGGTAAGGTGGATTCCAAAATGTGGGTCATGGCTTATTATGTATGGTGTATTTTATCATATGGAGTGGGAGGTATAAGGTGGATTTGTTAAAAATAGTTTTAAGTTTTCTTTATGTTTATTTGAAACCTTTGTTAATTCATACTGAATTCCCATTTAGAATTAAGCTTTAAAATATTTAATCCACTATTTAAATATTTTTATTTTATAAGTCGTGATTCGGTTTCTTGAGATAACGACAAAGATGCAGAGTACCAAGTTTCAGGTGGAGGTGTTGTAGGGGTTATTTGGCCTCTGGTGAACAATGCTAAGCAAGGTGATAATTGAACGCAGAGGAGTCGATCTGTTGAAGGGAAACGTAGTGGAGATCTCTGTGTAGAAATTTCAGATATGTTTCTGGTGGGAGATCTGGGTGCTTCCCAATGAAGGTGCTCAACAAATGGCAGATATGTTTGTGACAGCTCTGTGGTCAAGCAACCAGAGACAAAAGTGTTGGTAAATGGAAGCAATCCCAGTAAAGGTAATGGTAAAGTTACCATGTGAACATTTTCTTTTGGAGTTGTATTTTTTTGTTACATGTAATTGGGCATATTGTTGTAAGACCTGGTTAGGCATGCGTACCCTTGGTTCTGTTAAGTCACCTATGAAAGTCTAGACATAGATTTAGGTAGACTAAAAAAGGGTGGGAGACATGAGTCATGAATTAAAACCTTGTACATAGGTCTACAGTTGCGGGTTTCGGGTCTATGATTAATGGTTTCTCGTGGTATGGTGTCCATAGAATTGCATGTCATGGAGCATGTTTAAGGGCTCAGTGAAACTCCATTGTCAAGTGGCTTGGAGGTGAGCAGTGAAAAACTCATTTGGTAGTCTTGGCCGGATTTGGTCAAGGGAATGTTCATGTTAAGGTGAAGCATTGGGACTCCATTGAAAGGTGCCTGAAGGTGAGTTGTAAAGGCTCACTTGGCAGTAATGGCCGGATGTGGTCAAGATTTTGAATACTTTGTTCGAGGTGGAGCGCTAAAGGTGCCCTGTTCAAAATGTTGGGTCAATAGAAAGGTTGATGTGTTTATGTATTGACAGGTTAAATCAAGGGTTTGAGAACACATGATGGAGGCAGGTTCATATTCCTTGGAATTTTGGAAATTATTGTAGGACATTTGGGCAGATCAAATAACTAGATCTTTGTTGGTTATAGTGACAATGTCAAGGGATATAGATCATCATTAATAGAGATAGTGTTTGATGGATTTCTTCTCAAATTAGACATAATAAAAGATGAAAGGTATAAAGCATGACTGATAGCAGAAAGGTATTTGGAAGGCATTGATTCCCATGAAATATTCTCATTAGTTGTTAAGCTTTTCTCTATTCATGTAGCATTGGCACTAGTTGTTGTAGCTAGATGCTAAGACAAGTTTTTTATGGAGATTTGTATGAGGAGATATGTATATTGAACAACCAGAAGGGTTTGTTTAGGATTTTGTTCAGGATCACAACAGAATATGTGTTTGCAAGCTCAAATAGTCATTGTATGGCCTGAAATGTGCATCAGGCATTGGTACAAGATGGGTGATTCCTTCATGGTGAGCCAAGTTTTACAAGAAATGAATTTATCCATTGTGTTTATGGTACATTCATTATCGTGGTGTTTACATTGTTGATGATATGTTTTTTGAAGTAAAAGCATGGTTAAGATCAGTAGGTTGGCTCAGTTGGCAAGGATGTTCATGGTGAAGGATCAAGGGGTAGAAAAAACAAATCTTGGGCATGGAAATACATAGAGGCGGGAAAGATGGTAAGCTTTGGTTATCACAGTTGCAGTATAAGGAAAAGATACTCAGGAAATTTGGCATGAATAATGTGAAACCGGAAAATATCCCTTTGGCTTTCCATTTGTTTTCTTCATGTGTATATCCTTGTAATATGGAAGAAAAGGTTATGTCTCATGTATTGTATACTAGTTGGAAGTATAAAGTATGCGATAGAAAGGTTTGATATGTTCAAGTATCAAACATTTCACATGCAGTTGGTGTTGTCAGTGGTCACATGACAAATCTAGGTAAAGTAGTGAAATTGGGTGCTTCGGTATTTTAGAGGCACATGTATCACCTACAGTGGCTTCAATGTTTTTTGTCTGTAATTATTCAGATTTTGCAGGAGGATTTGGACAAGAAGAGATCTACTTTAGGTTCTATCTTTTATGAGTATAAGGGGCCATTGGGATAGTTTGGACAAGTGCAAGTTTTGTTTCTGTGGTAGTCAAAGCCTTGTGCATTTGACACATAGTTCAACTTACCTAAATTAGACATGGTATCACTTTGTAAGACATGTTACTAATGGAGGTGGAGTGGTCCATATTCGAGCAAGTTGTGCAGACATGTTTTTTGGAACCAGTATTGAAGAGAAGTTGTGGTTGTGATTTGCTTCTCTTAAAGGTGATGAATCAAATTGGACAGGACATCAAGAAAATTGTTGTCAAGGTGAAGATTGTTGGAAGGTGACAACGAATCTAGGATAAGGCGGTTTTTCCTAATGACTTGTTGTGGCAGATTTAGTGTTTCTTATTTTAACAAGCCAACTAAAATAGGGGCAGTAGTTATTGTATTCAGTTTTGTATAACTGAATGAAAATTTGTTTAAATATGTATGCCTTTGAGGCAGATATTGAGCCAGGGCTTCAAGCCCTCTCTCCAAGCTGTTGGTTGTAATCTCGTTTCCATTGTCCCATGGATGTTTCCCTCACCCTGAGGGTTTTACAACTATTGTCTCTTGTGTGATTGAATATGTACATGTTTTCTTTGGTTTTCTATTGCGAAATTAATCTATGTGGCTTTAAAGCTTTAAATATCCTAACACGACCTATATTTGTAATGCAAGGAATTGACTTTACTCACTTTCAATTGAGACAAAATGTTTGAAATTCTACTTCGAATAGGGTTGATTATTCATTCAATGCAGTAGGTTTCCAAGAGGCGACTGAAACCCATAATATGGATAATAGGAATTTGGTGAGACAAATAATTCATATACCAATAAATCTTTAAATCAACTATAAAGAAAAATTTTCAAAATTGAAAACTATATTTTTCGCATGCTCTTCACACGACCTGCATCTGTAGTGCAAGGAATTGACTTCACCCACCTTCAATTGAGACAAAATGTTTTAAATTCCACATCAAATAGGGTTGATTATTCATTCAATGCAGTTACAAGTTTCCAAGAGGCGGTTGAAACCCATAATATGGATAATAAGAATTTGGTGAGACAAATAATTCATATACCAATAAATCCTTAAATCAACTATCAATAAAACTTTTCAAAATTGAAAACTATATTTTTAATTTCATTTGCTAAAGTTAAATAAAGGAACAAGTACATGTTATTCCACACATTGTAACAAACTAGAGACTCTCAAAATAAATAAAGGAACAAGTACATGTTATTCCACACATTATAACAAACCAAACCAGAGACTCTCAAAATGCAGATCACATATTTCTATAGCCATTCCTATACACACATGTAAAAAAGACAAAATACTTGCATAGGAAAAGAATAATAAAATAATCGCTAAAGAACAAAATACTGGCAAAAGAACACAATACTGGCAGAAGAAAAGAATAATAAAATTATTGCAAAAGACCTGAATATAAAACCGATATTGCAAAGATTTTTGTACACTCTAAAAATTGGTCTACCAACTAGAAAAGAACTATAAAAACTGGTTTACAAACTAGAAAAGAACAAATAAAAGATAGGAGTTTCATTTATAACAACAATTCAATTGATGAAAGATTTTTTAGTTCACGCATTTATATTCAACTATTAAATATAAGTTATTTTTATACAAAACTTATCCCTGAGAAAGTTCCCTCTATGTATCCCTGAGAAAGTTTGAAGACTGAGTCAGAAGTGTCGAAGACATTCTCAGCAGCGAAAACAGAGGAATCGCCGAAGTGTATATCTTGGGTGATTTGAAGGGTTCGGGTATAGTAGGACGATTCCGTGATATTTCCAATTACTCTCACACGGAATTCAAGATTATTGTGAAAGGTAATTTGAAGGGTCCGATTGTCTGAGTAGATGGCGGATCCAGTGCCACATTTTCCGAAGGGATATCGGATGGTGGAATTTCCACAAATAGGAGTGCAGTCTTTATAAGATGGATAATCCTCATCTATGGCGAGATAGGCGAGTATGTGTGAGAAATACTGTAATAGTGGCGTACTAATAAGAAAGAAAGAAAAAGTATTTTTAACGTTCACGAGGTTAAAAATAGCCTATGGGACAGATTGTTTTTCCATCTGGCTTTTGTATTCGGCCCTTTTCCTATGAATTTTTACAATAATCGCTCCCAGTTTCTCAACAAACTCTTTGCTCAATAGATTATCCCAAGAATTAGCTGCCAGAATACCTGCATAATTTTCCCTGTTGTCTTTGAGGGCCTCACATTCTAAAATGAAATGTTTCTCTGTATCCACTTTTCCAGACGAGCACAGAATACATACTCTTTCTTCCCACCTTTCTTTTGGCCTTTTCCAGCACCCTGTTTCACAACGGAGTTGATGAGAATTAGTCCTTAATTGAGCAATAAGAATTTTAGATCTCCAAGAAATATTGGCCCCTATGTACGCCTTTTGCTGATGGTTATG
>JASDQU010323954.1:0-12932 GCA_032191745.1 Picea mariana
TTATGAGATAGGAGACTGTGAGAGAAAGAAGAGGAAGTTACAATGGGTTTGTTGTAGGTTGTATCCCTTCATATGCTGGATAATAATAAAGGAATGACCTGGCAATTTCTCTGGTGGACGTAGCCCACACCGGGTGAACCACGTAAATCTGTGTCTCTATTGTATTGTGTATCTTTTGTGTTTTGTTTATGCATTTGTTTTATTTTATTGCTCCACGGTCCTACTTTTCTAACACTAGGTGGGAAGTATAAGGGAATACACCCCCGCCTTAGGCTTCATCACTTTATGCTTCATCTTATTGTTTCAACAAGGGTTTGCTAAGAGAAGTATAAGGGCATTCACCCTCTTAGCTTAAACTCTAGCCTAGAGAAACTTGCCTTGGGAAGTAAAAGGGCTTACACCCCCAAGGGGGTAGCTTCTCTAAGCTCCTTTTGACTCCATTAATGCAATAGTAAAGGCACTATTCATACTTTTTTGCATTGGAGATATAAAATCATTGCCTTGGGAAACACAATTTTTGGTCTTTCGAAAGGTCTCTTGCTTGAAGTTGATTTGTCTCATTGAGAAGAGTCTTCCCCCACTAGGGCGTCCCCTCTCTCCCAACACTCTAATTTTTGTTACAAACTTTAACCTACAACCATTAAGGCTGCATAACCCTAGCTATTAACACCCTCATAACTCCTAAACTAACCCTAAACTAGCTCCTAAATTTTGTACACTAACTCTACTAACTAGGGCACACCTTTTAGGCTAGTTATTGGCAACTTTTCATGGTTGATTTTGTTGTTGCATGCCATTGAATGATATAGCCACAAGGCTACATTTTCTACAGAAAACACATGTTTACAACAACCATCTTATCTAGCTTCTTAAGTGCCACTTTTCAGCCTATGTTCATTGCTAAGTTTGATGTTGATTTACCTAACTAGTCTAGATCTTTATATTCTGATTTTCGATGTTTTATTTGCTGATATAAACTGATATCTACTGCTTAAAATTAGAGAAAAAAAGATTAAATTTCTGATCCAACTAACATCTATCATTGCAAAGTGTCTTTTCTTGTGTCTCATGCAGGTACAATCATCCGAAGAAGTACTATACCTGTGGGGCAACAATTAGTTGACTTGCAAGGCATATCTCCCTACCTTTTATTCCACTTAGAATTGACCTCTAGGGGCTTCACTTCCATTTCCCTCTACCTCCATCTCAATCCCCCTAGGGTCACCAGGATCGGCTCCCTAGAGTGACCTAGTCACCCTTGAAGTGCGGGACCTACATCGAGGTGACATTGGGTGTAGGATTCCCAAGTTGTAGCTCTTGCTTTGTGGTTGGGTCAGGCTTTTCCCAACCTACAACTCGCGTTATAACACCTACTATGCTCATGATACCAATCAACATATAACACGAGTTATTGAAGTCTCCTCTTCTTTGCGGTCACTCACCTTCCAGGCTCAGGCATCCCCTTCTCTACTGCATAGTCTCTCAGGCGATCCATCTTGCCTGCCAAGGATTTTTCCCCTCCCCTTCAAAAGGAACATCACTCTTGGTATTATTTGCATCTCAACAACACCTTCCATCCCTTCATCTTCCTTGAGGTCACTCACCTTCCAGGCTCATGCATCCCCTTCTTTGTTGCACAGTCCCTAAGGTGATCCATTTTTCCTGCCAAGAATCATTCCCCTCCCCCTTCAAAAGGAACACCACTCTCGGTGTTCTTTGCATCTCAACAACACCTTCCATCCCTTCATCTTTCAGTCGCTTCAACAATTTCTTCCTCTCCTTGGTCTAGTCTTCTCCCATACTCTAGCATTTTGGCAATATGCCTACAACAATTTCAAACAGCACGCATATCAATTCACAACTTCACGCATAAACATTTATTGTTGTTCAAAATTCAAGACAAAAAAATATACATATGAGCACAATACTTATCTATGCAATTCATGGATTTGCATCCATATGACTGTCACGTTTACTCGGCTCATTGTTTTCCTTGACATACCTACTATTATCCCCATTGTTTTCCTTGATAATTTTAGAGAAACTATTAAGTTTCTTTTCAATTTACTAGATAACAATAGCATAGATAGTATCACTGAGAGAAACACAATCACAAGATACATGGCATTTATCCTGGGAAACCCTCATGGGGGAGAAAACCCAACAAAACTTCATTAATATAGATAGCCAATACAATGCCAAGACAATAAACCAAAACACTAGAGAATATCCAACACTGAGAAACGTGCCTCTCTCTTCCTTCTTCTCCCAAATCCAGATCTCCAAACTTGCGCACTTGATGAGTGAATGAGTGAGTGTGCAAATGAGGTGCTAGCCTCATTTATTTATACTAGTTGGCAAGCGCTGGAAAGGTGTATTTTCACTGGGCAGAGCCGACTTCTCTTCTTAGTGGTTAAAACCATTTTAGTTAGGCCTGGGGGTTGACTTCTTAATTAACATAATATAATTAGGGTTTGACCAATCCACAAAAGGGGATTTGGCCAAGTACAAAGCCCGACATGATCAATCCACAAAAGGGGATTGATCGGATGAATACTAACTCAATAATAAATAGAATACTCTTTGCAGTTACAATATGTCAACACTCCCCCTTAACAAGAAGGGTATTCTACAACATCATTAGGAGAGAGAGAGGGTAACAACATCAAAAACATATGGAACACTGACTGACATATCTATAAATCATCGAAAGTTTTTCTCATCATCATTCACAACATGGGGCTGGAGTAGCATCATCATCATCTGCATCAACATGAATTAGTATAACACTAATACATCATCAATAACATCAACAAAAACAACATCATCATCACAAAAGGTTGGAGCAACAACATCATCATAGCATGAAGGCTGGAGCAACAAAATTAGCATCATCATGGGGCAACATAATGAGGCAGGTGTTACAACATTTTGTGGTACTTTGACAGTCCCTAAGGAATTGCCTAGGAATCATAAGATTCCCTAGGATATAAAATCCTAACGGAGCTACCACATAGTACTCTGACAGACCGTCCTTACAAAACCTTCAGGATCTACCCAAGAATCATAAGATTCCCTAGGATTATAAAAATCCTAACGGAGCTACCACTATTGACCATAGCTAGCATATACATGCACATGTATTCTGACATACCGTCCTTATCGGGAATTCATAATATGTCCAGGGATGATCAGTCCCCTAGAATATAAAATCCTAACTGAGATACCCGCTATTGGTTAGGATACAATAGTATCATCAACATCACTCTCCATTTCGAGGGAGGTCCTTTTGGACTATACCAAGCTTGTCTCGAAAGTTCTCAAACTTTACACGAGGAAAAGGTTTGGTCAACACACTTGTAACCTGCTCATTTGTGCCAACATATTGGATATTTATGGCTCCTCTCTGCACCATATCACGAATGTAGTGATACCATATTTCTATGTGGTTCGACTTGTCATGGAGCACATGGTTCTCTATCATCTTTATGCAGTTATGGTTATCACATAGAATCACGGTTGCTTCCATCTCCAGATCAAATAGAACTGAAAACAACTTTCGTAGCCATATGGCTTCACAACTGGTGGAACATACACCAATGTATTCTGCTTATGTTGTGCTGAGAGAAATACTATATTGCTTCCTACTCTGGAAGTCATGGTTGAACCTAGACTGAAACAACATCTTGAAGTGCTCTTTCTGTCATAAACACTTCATGCCCAATGTGAATCAGTATAACCAATCAATCTGAAGTCATGATCTCAATTATAACAAAGACCAAATTCCAACGTACCCTTAAGGTATCTCATCACATGTTTTGCAATAACAAGGTGAACACGTCTGGATTCTACCAGATACTAAATCAAGGTGTTCACATCAAACCATATGTCTGGCCTGGTGTTCGTCAGATACATCAATGATCCAATGATATGTCTGTATAGCGTAGCATCAACCAATTCTGACGAAGTATCAACCAAGAGCTTCAAGTTTGTTTCCATGGGTGTATTCATGGATTTACACTCCAACATATCAAAACTCTTCAGTATTTCAACTGTATACTTCCCTTGGTTAAGGAATATCTTCTCTGGCCTTTCTAAACCTCAAGGCCTAAGAAATAGTGCATTAGGCCTAGGTATTTCATCTCAAATTCTGCAACGAGCTTCTTCATACAATCAGTGATGAGATTTTCTTCTCCAGTTAAGAATAAGTCATCCACATACAACAAAAATATAACAGGCTCATCATTCATAACCTTGAAGTAAAGGTTAGAATCAAATTTACCCTTTGTAAAGCCCAAGCTCATCAGGAAACTGTCAATTCTTCCATACCAAGCTCTAGGAGCTTGCTTCAATCCGTACATAGCCTTCTTCAATCTGCATACATGAGTATTTATGTATTCAACTTCAAACTCTTGAGGTTGTTATATATACACTTCTTCTTCAATGACACCATTCAAGAAGGTTGTTTTCACATCCATCTCGTGTAACTTCCACTTCATCTTAGCTGCAAGGGATATGATGGTTATAATAGAAGTGTATCTGGCTACATGAGAAAATGTCTCTTCGTAGTCAATGCCTTCCTTTTGAGAAAATCCACGAGCTACAAACCTTGTTTTATATTTCTCAATTCTTCCATCAACCACATGTTTTATCTTGTATATCCATTTGGAAGATACCGCATCTTTGCTCTTCGGTCTGAGAACTATTTCCCATACATCATTCTTTATAATGGATTGGTATTCATCTATCATGGCATCTGCCCATTCTTTCTTCTAAATGGATTCTTCAAAGCAAGTAGGCTCCTTCTCTAAGAGATCACACATCAAAGCCATATAACTGGAGAATGGCTTGGGTTTCTTGACTTGTCTCATGGTACCTTATGGGGCACCATACTTCTCTCCATCTTGAATAAGTTCCCTTGCCCATGCTAGTTTTCTCTTGTGAGAGATCGTCATCTGGGGAAGTTCTTGAGATTCTATTATATCATGATCTTCATGAATCTCGTCATCAAAGGAAACCGTGATTTCCCTTACTAGTTCTACAACTCTGGGAGCTACAAGATCGTCTTCATATACTTCTTCAAGCTGGCATATTCTTGATTTCTTGAGTGTTGCATCTTCATCAAAGGTTACATCTCTACTGATCTCAATGTGATGGTAACCTGGTATATAAATTATGAAGGCCTTTGAGACCTCACATTATCCAACAAATATTCCCTTCTTTCATGAAGGATCCAACTTAGTTCTCTTCTCTTTTGGAATGTGTACAAACACTGGACAACCAAATATCTTGAGATGGCTTACTTCTGGCTTATTTCCGGAGAACATTTCCTCGAGGGTTTTGAACCCAAGTGCACTATGGGATAATCTGTTTGTACATACATTGTTGTCCTTGCTTCTTCTTGCCATAAGTGCATTGGAAGATCTTGATCATGGATCATAGTCTTCACAACTTCCATTATGGTTTTGTTCTTCCTTTCTGCTACACCATTTTGTTGAGGATTGTAGGGAGTGGTGAGCTCCCTCTTAATCCTGACATCTTTACGAAAGTTTACAAACTCTTTTTAGGTGTATTCTCCTCCATTATCTGACCTGAGTGTCTTGATCTTCCTTTCAGAGAGATTCTCTATCAAGGCTTTGAATTCCTTGAATTTTAAAAACACTTCGTCTTTTGATTTCAAGAAGTAAACCCCAAGCCTTGTGAGAATAGTCATGAATAAATGATACATAGTATACATACCCACTAATGGAGGTTGATGGCATTGGGCCACATACATCTAAGTGGATGAGCTCTAAGACTCCTTATGCTTTACTGTCGCTCTTCGGGAAAGGGTTCTTGATGTTTTTTCCTTGTGCATATCCATTGCACACACCTTCATGGTCAACCTTGAATTTTGGTAGGCTTGTAACTGCCTTGCTCACATATGGTAATGCTTTGTAGTTGATATGAGCTAGTCTTCTATGCCAAAGTTTACATGGACTCTCGGTAGAGTGTGTTAAGGCTGCTTCTGAGTGAACTTTTAATTTATACATGCCACCTTCTTCTGTTCCAATAACAATTACATCTTCTATGGTTTTTCCTTTAGAACACATGAGGACTTCACCATCTATGAATGCAACCCTGAAGCCTTTCTTATCTAAAGTTGAGATAGAAATCAATTTCTTTGTCAAACCTAGTACATATAGTACATCGTTCATCTTCATTGGTGTCCCTGAATCAAGTTTGTAATTTGATGCAGGAGCATCACCCACGTCAAGCGAGCCAGCGCGGAAAGCGGGAGACAACTGGATAAGCCAACACAAATTTTGAAAATGCTTTGGGACTATTGCGTAAATCTTAAATGAGTCATTTAAGAAGAGGCGCCTGTGTATATTGTAAATGGACCTTGAGCGGATTGCTCTCGTCCTTAGGTAGATGAGGCATTTAAGGTAGTTAATGTAAAGTAGATAGAACATTTAATTCTAGATTTGATAGCTTTAGAGCGCAAGAGGAAAACAGGATATAGACACCCTCATTGTGCATTTGTATTATCATCCAGGAAGAGTAAGCAGAGAGCTGTGGAAAGAACACCCATGTACTGATATTTGAATTAATAGAAGAAGCTTTAATTCAAATTCATGGTTTGTGTTGTTCTCTGTGTATAGATGTTGATATGCTCATGAATGTTTACTTCCTGTTATACATTTGCTTTTATATGCTGTGTATGTGATTTCATGAATGAGTTGAAGTCTGAGAGGAAGTGAGAATGAGTTTCAATTGTTTCTCTGTTTGAGCAAGTATTCCTGTAAGGAGTGCAGTTGAAGTCGTCCGCAAGGAGTGCGTTGATAGAAGGCTCAAATAGTTAACTTTTGTTCTCATTCGCCCAAAAGTGAAAGTGGGTTACAGGAGCCGTGCAAGGGGTGCGCAGGCTAAGCTAAGTCTCAGAGTTGTGATTCTGAGCAGAGGAATTGAAGACTGCTGCTGCAAGGAGTGCGCAGAGTCGAAGATTTCAACACTTAGTCGTTGTTGAAGGTTGCCGCAAGGAGTGCGTGCAAGAAGTTTCCAAGAAGACTAAAGTCGTGGAAAAGATCAGGAGGAGTAGGCCTTCGAATTCACTGAAGGATAAGCGCAGGGAAGTTGCTATTGAAAAGTCTAAGGAAAGCATTGCAGGTTGGCGAGCAGGTGAACGAGTTTCGTGGAGAGACACATATTCATTTCGTGGATTGCATAAGGAAGAACAGACGATCGAAATCCTTTGAGGAGATTTTGCGAAGTTCCGAGAGCCGTTAGATCTTCCAGAGGTGTGAGGTAGTTACAGCGCAAGTGTGGAAAGGTTCTAAGCTCAGGAGGGGCAGAGCCGTTGATCCAAGTCAACCAGGGTCGTTGGATTATTCGCGAGATCGCTTATCGGGATCTCGTGAGAAAAGTGTCCAAGACTTGGTAACGGGAATCGCGATATTGCGATACACGATATCCCGACGGTTACGTAAACAGTGTGGGCCACAGCGGAGTCGGTGAGTGGAGGACAGGTGGCACGAGTCATTGGGATCTCGCTGCGAGAAGTCCCAAAATATTGGCGTTAGGATTCGCAATCCCGCGAAATACAAAGTCCCGACGAGATAAGGGACCGTTGAAAAGTCAAATCACGAGTGCATCAGCGTTTCGGCACATCGGGACTCGGGAGTTGGAGAACTGAGTGTTTGGTGTCGCGAGAAGCGAAATCGCGATAGGAGAAAGTCACGATAGGAGGAAGCCAGTGTTGATTGGCCATCGGGTCTCGAGGATTCGAGAGCCCAGTGATCGACCATAGGACTCGCGAAGTCACGAGTTCAGATTTCTCGATAAGTAAAGGAAGGGGGAATCGTGCGAAGAGATCTGTGGGTGCAGATTTCCCGATAGGGAAATAGAAGAACCTTGGCGTTCTTCAGGTCAAGGAAAGAGAAGATCCTGTGTGAGCGGACGTGTTCCGAGGAGCGCGTTTGCATCATAATTTGACTCTCCCACTCCTTTGATAGGGTACTGGTAATCATATCCAAGTGTAACTTTCTGGAGACAGTTCTTTTTGGTAAGGCTAGAGAGAATGTCTCTCTAACCTGTCTTGCTTTGAAGCACCACTATCTATGAGCCAAGTATCCTCTCCATGTGATACTGATCCCGAGAGGGCAGAGATTAAGACATAGTCTTCAATATTTTCTTTAAATATCTTTGTGGGTGGCTCTTCATCTTCAATTGCATGGGCATGGTGCCTTTTGTTGCTCTTCTTGTATTCTTCTCTTCTAGCTGGACAATTCTTAACAATATGTCCCATCTTGTCACAATGGTAACATTAGTAGGATGAGAAATCCTTTTCTCTTCTTTGACCTTTCTGAAACTTCTGGAATCTCCTTGGAGGGTGAGATTCTTTATGGATGCATTTATTTGGGGAGTGCGACTCCTTATGTGGGTGGGTCTCTTTGTTGAAGTGAGGCCTTCTCTTTCCTTTAGTATGAATATCTAGAGCTTGATCGTCATCCTTTAATAGTACTGCTTCTCGATTAACTACTCTTGCTTCTTCTTGAACACATTCTTCCCAAAGACTGTCAAATTGTAGTTTTTCCTTTCTGGCACAAATAGTTTGGATGAAGGCATCCCAAGGTATTGTGAGACCATTAAAAGTTGTTAAGATAAGTTCATCTTCATCCAAGTTGTCTCCAATTTCTTCTAGTTGTTCCTTAAATTGAGAAACCCTAAAGAAGTAGTCATGTACAGTTTCTCCTTTCTGCATCTTTGTATTCTTGAGTTGGTTTCTTATATTCATCTTATGGTTGATATTCTTTCCTTCATACATCCTGGTTAGGGAATAAAACATTTCTTTTGGAGTATTCTCTAAGGCCACTTGAGGGATCAAGTGATCTTTAATAGAGTCTGCAATGATTCTTTTGGCCCTAACCATATCCTTCCGGTGCTTTGCTTTACCTGTAGAAACTGTAGGTTCTGGTACATTTTCCTTGATAAATCTTGAAAGATCATTCTCTTCAAGAATGAGTGCAATCCTATACTTCCAGGCACAGAATTTATCCACACCTTCTAACTTGTCAACAAGCTTGGTTCTTGCAGACATCTTGACTTGGAACTGGGAAAATGACAAAAAAATGAAAGTGTTCATTAAATTTGAACTTACCAGGAGGTGCGCTTAGCTGAGGCAAGTGGGTTGGTGCAGTTAGATTTCAGAAAATCCGAATTTTTCCCTTTCAAGTTTGACTTGCGGAAATCTAGACTGGTACTTCTAGTACTAGCTCTGGTTTTCTGGTACCAGTGAAAAATAGGGTTTCACTTTCCGGGAGTTCTGTCCACTGGAAAAGTGCGCTCAAGCTGCCAATGAGTTCGCTAGGCTAGGTCACACTTCCTTAATAAATTTTAGGCTGAAATTCCTCTCCCATAAAAAGCCCTAATTTTCTTGTACGACAACATTGACGTTTTTGCTTATCCAATGAAAGGTGCTCTCTTCAGTGTGGATCTAATACCATGTTAATTTTAGAGAAGATATTAAGTTTCTTTTCAATTTACTAGATAACAATATCATAGATAGGATCAATGAGAGAAATACAATCACAAGATACACAAAATTTATCCCGGGAAACCCTCATGGTAGAGAAAACCCAACAAAACTTCCTTAATATAGATAGCCAATACAATACCAAGACAATAAACCAAAACACTAGAGAATATCCAACACTAAGCAATGTGCCTTGCTCTTCCTTCTTCTCCCAACTTTAACTCTCCAAACTTGCGCACTTGATGAGTGAATGAGTGAGTGTGCAAATGAGGCGCTAGCCTCCTTTATTGATACTAGCCGGTAAGCGCTGGAAAGGTGTATTTTCACTGGGCATGGACAACTTCTCTTCTTAGTTGTTAAAACCACTTTAGTTAGGCCTAGGGGCCAACTTCTTAATTAGCATAATATAATTAGGGTTTGACCAATCCATAAAACAAGATTTGGTCAAGTACAAAGCCTGACATGATCAATCCACAAAAGGGGATTGATCTGATGAATGATAACTCAATAATAAATAGAATACTCTTTGTAGTTACAATATTTCAACAATACCTACTATGCTCATGATCCCAATCAACATACAACAAGAGTTATTTAAGTCTCCTCTTCCTTGTGATCAATCACCTTCTAGGCTCAGGCATCCCCTTCTCTACTACACAGTCCCTCAGACGATCCATCTTGCATGCCAAGGATTTTTTGCACAAGAAGAGTTCAAAGACTTTCACCGAGTCTTACAACCGAGGCGTCCCTTAGGCCTGTTTTGTTGAGGTGTCCCTCGAGCCTGTTTTAACACAACACAACCATATTTATGGTGATCATGGCATATCACAAGGTCTTCATGTAACAACAATGGTCTTTTTCTATGCTTTCCTAGCTTGACAACCATCATTTGTCCCTCTAGGACAGATCTTTCATCTCACCTGTATCACATGCATACAATAACCATGAGATATTGCCATCACTTTCAATCAAAATTTATTTCAATTTGTTTTCGACAGATTTTAAATTCCGTTTATCAATTGTTCAAATCCGTTCCATACAGAAATTAGATTCTACAATCCTGAGACTTTTTTCTCATGCTAGTTTGGCTTTTTTATAACCAACATTCATTGGTCTTCCTTATAGACTCATATTGCTTCCATATCCAAGACCGTCCTTCCTGCAATTTCAATGTTCACATAGCCAAACAAATTGTTAGTTTCTCATGCACATTACACTTTTATTGCACACTCGCAGTGACTTACAAACAATTCTAAAATTGTGCATACTAACAATTAAATCACCTCTATATATTTATTCATTGATATGTAGTAAAATGAATTATCATTCCTTACATGTGCATTATTTCAATATACTAAGCTTTTCAAGATGCAATCAATAATCCTATGAATTTAACCAATGTGCCAATGTCCATGGCCACATTTACACACAATGCACACTTGCATTGATTTCTTATTACCATAGTTTGTGTTAGGCACTTTTCCATGGTGTGTTGTAACTCAACCAACCTCTTACCCCATGGCTATTTTATTCACATTCATTATTACAGAAGGAATGGATTTCTTGCTTTGAGCTGATCATAACCTCGAATCGACATACATTATATGAAATTAAAATTTTATATGAATGCATTTCAACATTATTTCTTTATTGGTAACCAAGGTGTCAATATTCATAGCCACACAATTCCTCTCTTTACCATTCTACAACTCTGGTAGAATATTGGAAGCTCCTCCTTCTATACTAGGCAGTCCAATACCTACCCTCTTTCATACAACATGCATCTCCTCAATTCATTTAACCAATGTGCTATTTATGAGCACTTTTATTCACAATCATTCATGATTGATCAATGCACTCTTGACACATTTGTTCATGAATTTCTTATCAGGATTGTAACTATCCTTGACTACTAGAGGCTCTCCCCTATGTCATTTAAGTTATTTTCCTGAATTTTACCCCGCTTGGGTATCAATGACATACAATAGCCAATCACAATTGTATGCATATTAACAAAATATAAAATGTTTTAGAAGGGATTTTTACCCAATCCCTTTTCAAATCTCATGGCACATGAGCATGAAAACTTTATTTCTGTCTTGGCTGCCAACACCCTTTCTGATATTACCTCATCAGTGTTGCTTCATGGGAACTCCTAAGGTCCCTTCATCAATATTTCAACAACATCCTTCTTGTATTTATCCTCTGCTTGAAGTTGCCCACCATTAGCAACGGTCCTCCCCAACAACTCCAATATTTTCCTACATATAGCAGGCATCATCATGTTTAAAATTATATCATTTGTCATGTAAATTCAAAATGCATGTACCATAGCATTTAATTCCGCAAAAACATTTTCAAATATGTCCCAACATATTTATATGCATTCTATCACACTATTCCTCAATGTGTTCACTAGTGTAATCATAAAAATATTTTTGTTGTTTTGGTATCCTACAACCATCAACATTCTCATGCCTTAAACATTTACACATAATGACATTTCAGTTTTCTCATCCCAGAGAAACACAATAAACAACAAGAAATGAGTCAAGGGATTTTCTCTTTTTCCAACTCCTTTGCACAATCTGGAACTTTCAGCTTAACTGAACTATTTCCAAGGCCTCACTGCCTTTGCATAACATGGTTTAACCAATAACATTTATTTAAACTTATTTACTAGTTTTTTTTTCTTTGCTTTCATAGTTCTTTTAAAGCATACAACTCTGCTAAGAAAATCAGATTTTTAGAATGAGAAAAGTGTTATCCCTTTTCTCCTTATTTGCTTCTGCAATCCATCCCTTTTGGGATCTACTTGCTCTATTATTTAAGCATACTCAATCAAGTTCATCTTTTGATCTTTCCTGGATGTAACAACATACCACAATTTCAAAATTAGCTCACAATCTAATTGTGAGTCAATGCATTTTGCACATTTACTAAATAGAACCAAGATTATCAAGGTCCTATCCTTTGCAAGTCTTCCACTCAAGTATTATGTTTTAAAATGCGATCCAAGATTCTTATACAAATAGGCTTTGCATCCCACTGCCTAATTTTCCAGCAGTCATTAATGTTATGGCTTTGTTCTCTGGACAATCTTTACACAATTGCTCCACATGGAAATTCTTCAACATGCAACTCTCTTGTTTCATATCCATCACTATCTAAAATTATCTCAACCCTGAGTCAACATCGACTTCATCATTTCATATATTTACCCAATATTCCATAACGAACATAAACATACATTCTTATTATGCATTTAGATTATACATTCAAACATGTACATCTCTTCTATCAGCTTGCATTCACTTTATGCTTTCAAGCACTTAACTTCATGCATCGAAATAAGGTGTGTGTCTACCACAAACACACTTTACAATTTCACATGCACACCTAAAAATCATTTTATTCA
>JASDQU010323959.1:0-12884 GCA_032191745.1 Picea mariana
CGGATTTGGGGGATTATCATTCGACTGGGATTTTGGGGAAGGGCTCTCTTGGATTTGGGAATTTTGCTGGAGAGAGACTTTGAGTTGGGGAGTCGGGCAAAGGATTAGTACAGGGCGCACTGGTTTGCTGGAGGTTTTGGGCATGGGGGCCAGGATATCCATATGATATCCTGAAGCTAGGAAGTTTTCCTAGTTGGCAGGGTGGAAACAAGGTTTGGGCAGTGTTTTACACAGTTCAACAACAAACCAGATCGACGGGGGAATTAGCATTAGGGAGAGGTAATTTAATTATTCTGTTGAGTAATTCTTATGCTGTGAATAAAACTTTAATTTTCTTGTTGAATATCATATGCTCAAATGTTGGTGATTGAATTATTTTAGTATAAGAAAGAATTATATGATAAATTAGAATTAAATTTTGTATTTTTTTTTTACTGCTACTACATCATTTGAAAGATATGTATGTAATTGTGTCACACGAAGACTTGTATTGGCTACAATAGTTGAAGTAATTTTTAAATGATGATTGTTTTGAATGAACTTGACCTTGGCAAGTTTCTAATGATGGGATTAATAAATCTCTACCTATTAGCAGAACCTTAATTATGTTATTGTGGTCTTTATTAATCCCCATGTCTTATTCTCCTACTCAAATTACACCTAATTATTGCTAAATGATGATTAAATAAAATGGATTATTTATTGCACTATGAAGAAATGGCTTTTGATTTATGGGTGATGAACTAGTCTAGAGTTGATTTGAATGGGATATGGGATTTAGATACCTCCTTGTTCCTCAGAACAATCGAAATGTCTGAGACCTTAAATGGTAAAAATAAAGCGTTGATTATGTGTCTTGGAGGTCCTAACCATGTAGGATAGGTTGGATGGGTATTTTCCTTTAGTATTCAGTGACATAGTTGATCAATTATTTGTATCTTGCTTCAGTTGATTGTGATGTGTTGGTTTTACGTCACTAATTTATTAGAATGATGTGTTTATTATGTGTCATTATTTATTATGATAATGCATTGATTATGTGTTTTTATTTATTATGTTAATGCATTGATTATGTGTCGTTATTAATTAGGATGATGTGTCGATGGTGTTGCTATTCATTATGTGGTGACGTTTAATTTCCTAATGAAAAAAAAAAAATATTTACCTGTCGTACAATTGCTATTCGTTGTCATAACAGAGGGGTCGTTACATATGGTAGCAGAGCAGGTTCAACCCTACAAATTGGGACCGTTACACCTTCCCTTGTGTTAAACTTATGACTTAAACATTATCGCTAATTAAAATTTGAAATTTTTCAATGTAGGTAATCATGGTTAGAGGACTTCGTGGAGGTAGAAAATGTGGTGCTAGGGGGATAAGTGTGACGCCTCCAGTAGCATCCATGCTATAGGGGTATAACCCCCTAGGAGAAGAACAAGTCATTGGGAAGGAGAAGGTTGTTGTGGGGGACGTGGTTGGTTTGATGAGGTCCTTTCAGAGGATGTTAGAGAACTTGATTAACCAACTAAATAGAAATGAGGCCATAGCATATGTACCCAATGAAGGTCCACAACGTGCTCTGACTGGTAGTGGTATCATTCACAGAGAACTCGAGAAGGTGAAGTTTCTCGAGTTCATGAGTGCCACGGACGACTCAGTCGTTGAGGCCTGGTTGGAGAACATGGTGATGTGCTTTGAACTTTGTGAATACACCTCCAACATGAAAGTCTGCATGGTAGTCTTTCAACTGAAGGGGAGTGCTCTTATATGGTGGAAGATGCTCATACCTCAACTAAACATGGTCATCGAAGACATGTCATGGGAACTGTTTGAGGAACAGTTCTGGGAAAGGTATTTATCAGAGGAATCCATTGAGTGCCAACTCAATGAGTGCAATTCCTTAGGATAGGGTGGTTATATGGTGTCAGAGTATGAGGCCATATTTATGGAGATACTTTGGTATGCCCCACATATGAACATAGAGAATTTGAAGGTCAACAAGTTTTAGTTCATCCTTAACTTCAACATTCATGTGAAAGTGAGGATCCTAATGCCTTAGATGTTCCACGATGCAGTGCATAAGGCCCTCATAACTGAGGAATAGTTGAACAACGGGGGTCATGGAAGGAATCCTACAAGATCAACTAGACAAACGACATCGAGAGTGTAGCAGCATCAGACACCAGTCATACAGACATCAGGGTAATGAGATACATATATAGGACCCATGTTCATGACACCATGATGACCGAATCCTCAATAGATGACTCCCTATAGAGGACCATTGCATCAACAACAACAACAATTTAGAACGGTTTAGTAGAACAAATCAGGATCTCAGGTTCGTAGGCTAACAACTTCTACTTTGGGCACCAGGAGTACCAGATTGAAGACCGGATTTTGTACATGTGGAAAGCCACACTACCAACAAGATTGCCTGGTTGAGAAGGCCAGAGCGGCTAGATAAGCAGGACACACTACTGTTGGAGATTTGGGAAAGACCCACATGATTCATGCATTGGTGAATAACCACCAGACCGAGCACCAATCCACTTTACTCGAGATTTCATGTACAATCATCAGCCAAAATTTTAGTATTTTGATAGATCTAGGCACTGCAGAGAGCTTTATTTCTAGTGCAAAGCTAAAGAGAATTAAGGTAAAGGAAGTTGAGCAGGACAAGTTTAGATACGTAGAAATGGATTCAGGTGCCAAACATAAGGTTGGAGGAAAGGTTGCGGACCGTAGAATTAACTTGGTATATTTTGTAATGAAGGCCAACCTATATATCACGATCTTAAGATGTTATGACATAGTGATCAGTATGGACTGGATGGAATCGCATGATGTGATACTCAACTATAAGACGAAACGATTAAGTTTGACAGATGATGTGGGACAGAGAATAATGATTGTAGGAAGTAACCAAGGGGTGTCCTTGAGATTCATTTCTTCTCTACAAATACAGAAGAGCATGCGCAAAGGATGTAAGTTATATGCAATCTTAGCGCTAAACGAAAAGGGCGAGGTGGAAGGATTAGAAAACCTTTTGGTAGTATGAGAGTTTGCTAACATGTTTCAAGAAGAGTTACCAGGTTTGTCGCCCAAAAGAGAGTTGGAGTTTACAATCGACTTGAAACCTGGAACTGAACTGATAGAAAAAACTCCCTATAAAATGTCAAAGCCTGAGTTACAGGATTTGAAAATGAAATTGAAGGATTTGTTGGACTTGGGACTTATACGTCCAAGCATTTCACTTTGGAGTGTGCCTTTTATTTTCATAAGAAAGAAAGATGGTTTGTGGAGACTTTGTATTGACTACCATCAATTAAACCAGATGACGATCAAGAACCAATATCACTTCCCAAGAAAAGACGATTTGTTTGATCATATGAAAGGTGTGAAGGTGTTTTCAAATATCAACTTAAGATTAGGGTATCACTAGTTACGAATTAAAGAGGAAGATATTCCTAAAACCGCATTCAAGACGAGTTTCGAATACTATGAGTTTACCATTTTACCGTTTGGACTAACAAACACCCCAGGGGTCTTCATGAGTTTGATGAATGGGGTGTTCCACGAATACTTGGAAAAGTTTGTTCAAGTATTCATTGATGACATAATGATATATTCTCGAATGACATAAGAACATGACGAACATTTAAGCTTGGTACTACATTGCTTATGAGAAAACAAGTTATACGGGAAACTGCCAAAATGTTCTTTTTACCAATCAAAGATTCATTACTTAGGGAATGTTATATCCGTTGAATGCATCGCGGGGGATCCATCAAAATTAGAATCTATTTTGGAATGGCATGTACCAATAAACATAAAATAAGTATGTAGCTTTATGGGTTTAGAAGGATATTACAAATGGTTCATTGAAGGTTTTTCAAAGATAACAAATCCGATCACGAAATTGTAGAATAAAAACAAGAAGTTTATATGGATGAAAAAATGCATGAAATCATGTCAAAGGCTCAAGGAGTTGTTGATAACAACATCAATACTAAAAGTCCCCGACATCGACAAGGAATTATTGGTGTGAGCAGAAGCATCCAAGGAAGGTCTAGGAGGAGTATTGATGCAAGACGGTAGTGTGATCACTTACATCTCAAGAAAATTAAGAAAGCAGGAGGATAGCTACTCAACGCATGATCTAGATTTTTCGACGATTATATATTCCTCAAGAGTTTGAAGACACTATCTGATTGGAAGAAAATTTGAACTAAATAAATATCATTGTGGACTACAACATATATTTGCATAGAGTAACTTTAATGCACCACATAGGTGTTGATCATAACTACTTAGCGAATACGACTTCAAAATTACTTACACAAAAGGTGTGGTGAACAGAGTGGCCGATGTGTTGAGTCCTATACCACGCGTATTCTTGTTAATACCTCTTCAAATGAATCTTTGAGAAATGATTCTAGCTATATAGATCAATGCTAACTGGTACAATGAGGTTAAATAAAATATTGGACGAGATACCATGAGGGTACCAAAGTTTGAAGGTTATACATTGGACAATGAAATATTGATGAGTTATAACAACAGGATTTGTATACCACCTAACGATGAATTAAGAAGCATGATCTTAAAGGAAGTGAATCGCGTAGTGTACATGGCCCATCCAGGAGTCATGAAAATGAAGGCAGAGTTTAATCATTTATTCTTATGTAAAGGAATGAAGGAAGACATAGTTAGTTACGTGGTGCGATGTCTAGAATGTCAGCAAGTGAAATCTAAACATAGACATTCAACAGTGTTATTACAGCCACACATTATCCCGAAATCGAAATGGGAGGTCATTTCGATGGACTTTATTGTTGGATTGTCATTGAAGGAAAGGAGAAACGACTTGATTTTCATGGTAGTTGACACTCTGACGAAGAGTGCCCATTTTATTCCTCTCTATATGACGTATCAGGTGCCAGATATAGCTAGAGTTTTTATCAGCGAAATTGTGAGATTACATGGCGTACCAAAAATGATCATATTTGATAGAGGATCAATGTTTACATGATGATTTTGGACTTATTTCCAAAAGGCTTTAGGGACACAACTGAACTTTAGTACAATGTATCACCCTGAGACAAACAGGAAGATAGAAAGAACGAACCAAATTTTGGAAGATATGTTTCATATGTATGTAATGGACCAAAAAAGCATTGGGAAGATTTCTTTCCACTATTGGAGTTTGTGTACAACAACAACTACCAAAGTACCATTAATATGGCACTATTTGAGTTCCTATATGGGTGACCATGTCAGACGCCATTGAGATGGGATTGACTTGAGGATAGGGTCTAGGTAGGACCGTCATCCAAGAGATGGAAGAACAAATGAAAATGATAAGAAAAAGGATTAAAGAAACACAAGATCAAAAGAAGAGTTATGTTGATGCACATTGTGTTGACCACAATTATGAAGTTGGCAATCGAGTTTTCTTGCGGGTGAAAATGCACAAGAGTTCAATCGAGTTTGGAAAGGAAGATAAACTCTCCCCTAGGTTTGTGGGACCTTTCAAAGTTGTGGAAAGGAAAGGACACATGGCCTATCGACTATCCTTTCCTGATTCGTTGAGGTGTATGCATGATATTTTTCATGTATCTGTTTTGAGACATTATGTTAGTGATCCTACACATGTGATTGCATGAGTTCTTTGCAGGTTTCGTACAAGGGTTCTCTCACGTTGAAGCCAAACCACATTATGGACCATCGGATTTGATAGATACGACGTCTAACGGACGATCAGGTCAAGGTCCAATGGGATAATTCTAGCCCACACTTGGCTACATGGGAGGACGTATATGATATGTGTCAATAGTTTTATTACTTATTTGATAGATTAGACATATAGATCTTATCATATACTTTTATTACTTTCTTTTATATACTGTACAACTTCGGGACGAAGTTTAAAACAAGAGGGGGTGTATATAACATCTCGCTCTTGCAAGCACATGTTATCGACTTATTCTTTGAGGACACTTGCATGCAAGTGATTTGGTTATAGTACATTGTTATTTGTTTCGACTATGGATTTCAGATGATGATATTGATGGGTTGTGATTTAATGTTATTTGATATATATTTATTGACATATTCTATTGAAAAGTTTTTTCTGAGTGTGCAGAACACTTGATAGATTGTGGATGCCACTGGCATCAATCGACCTCCTTGGACTTCGAATTGAGTCAAGGAGTGGATTGTGATTTGTTTGAGTATTTCATTTTACACATATGTTCCATATGATTGATTTCGTATGATTATGTATATGGATCAGTGACAATGTTTTGTTAATGAATGCAGATTGACAAATACTTGCTAATCTGACTCACATAAGGAGTAAAGGGGCCATGAAAAAAAACCATATATTAAGGGAAATGTGTGGTAGCGTCCCTGTCACATCCTACTAGCACTCCCACCGTGGTTCAAATTGTAGGTTAAATATTACCTATTTCGAGAGGTCCATGATTTCGTGAGGGAAGACTGAGACAGTCGCTCACGAAGATTCTAAGGAGCGCACAATAAGGCAGATTCCTTATTCCTTAGAAGCCCTTAGTCTCTCACAAGGTCGGCTGAATGGAGTGTTGACTCGAAGGGTTCGACAACTACCAAAACTAGTCAAAGGTGAGTGGCACCCTTGGAGAACAAAGTGCGTCTTGAAGGGCACGTCGTGTAAATGAAACTTGAGTCAATGAATCTAGGTGGCCTAGAAAGCCTTCAAAAAATAATTATAAACCTTGAAAATATTTGGGCCTTGCCAGACTTAATTAATTAATTAAAGATTAAATTTATTAATTGAGAATCCCAATAAAATTCTACACCTATTCAAAAAGGGCAAGAAGAAATTAAGCCTAAGTCTAAGTTTTTGTAAGAAGACTAAAAATAAATTATAATTTAAATTTAAAAGGAATTAATTAAATCAAGTTAAGAATTAAGAGAAGGTGAAATATATTTAAAGAATTGATATAAGACACATGTGTGCAAGAAAACATTAAAAGGGAGTTTTAAAATAAGAAAGAAATAAATATGAGAGAATAGGGTATACATAGAAAGGAATCTAGAGTGTAGCTACCACTAGTCTAACTAGAAAAAGAATCTTATTTTAATTCAACTCAGATTTAGTAAGGCATCAATCATTAAATGGGAATATGGGGAGTAAAGAGAGAACTAGGAGTGATTTAATGAGTACATTTGGGAAATGTGAGGGAAATTGACTTTTAATTAAAACAAAATATGGAATTTCTTGTGMAACTTGGGGARAGGGTGACAAGTGTAAGGGAGAAATAATCCTAATTTATTGAATTGAAAAGCAAATTGACTGTGCATATGAGGATGTGTAAGGAAACTCCTATAAATCAAATGGTCTAGATGGGAAAATGAGGACACTGGTTATGGGTAAAGTTATGCTGTCGAATTATTTTTGACTCATTTTACTTGTGAGAGKTGGGATACCAAGTTTGAGAGAGAKTGTTGGCTCTACCTTGTAARGAAAGATTGGAGCTAGAGTAATTTTTGGTTTTCTGCACRTGGCTCCTTTACGATTCRRGGGGATAAGTTGGAAAAAGAGTACCCCTAKCCTTGGTTGGGAGGTACCRGTGAGATCTCRACTATTARCAAGCGAGAGAAGGAAGGAAGGARTTCCAGTTGATGAGAACATCRTCAATCCATYTTCATTGATTACGGTATTTCTATWTGAGATTTGAATGTTATKACATTTTAATTTTGTAATAGAGTTTTAGAAGTTCCACTATAACTGTGTTGTAATCTAAATTTGAATTGATAAACTCTTGATGGTTTGTGGAAAACTAGATGAATTATGATGATTGTTACCATTTCAATTTCCTAATTRAAAATTGGCTATCAGGATATCTATGTMTGTACAGAGCATGAATTTTATTAGTCGCTGCCATTATATTGCAAATTAGAATTTAATTTAATTTATCAGTTTTCATTGTTGCGATGGATGCAATGGAATGGGTAAGGTTTGTATGATGAGACAAATGCCTTGTTGCATGTTTGAATTTGGGTGAATTCCTTAGAAGAGGAGGAACTTCCTGTCTTTAGTTGTGTTGGGAAAATGAGTTATGTTATGGAATCAAACCGTTATGTTCTTTAGTTGTGTTGGGAAAATGAGTTATGTTATGGAATCAAACCGTTATGTGTTAAATAAGACGAATTTTGATTTCCCTTTGGCGCTATGATCTGATGGAGTTATTGTGCACATTTCTGAAACTTTTATTGTCAAATTGTTAATTTGTAGCGGAGATGCTTGGGTTGTTTCATGATGCACTATCCTTCGCTGTCTGGTCACAATTTGGGATTGAGAGACGTTGGGTGAATGATTAAATTCGTTGCTTTTAGGCACACTCAGAACGCGGTTTCCTTACCGATCTCTATTTTGAGTTGACATATCAAAATGTGAACTTTTCCTAGACCTTAATCGACCAACTACCCACATGAATTATTAGTCCAAGGATTGTGCACTGGGTTAATACATGTCGCATACCATCTTATGTTTCTTGGGGTTTGAATCATCGAGCTGTGGATGTGGTCGCTACCCTCCATTTCAATTTATGGTGGATGTCGAGCATAATTGATGTTAGATGTGACATCTTCTTTTCACTTCAAGAAATGGGGATGATCACGTCGGACCTCGTTCACCCTCTGTGCTACAACGCGTTAGACCTTAGCAATCCGTGGTAACCAGAAGGAGGGTTTGTGTTTTTCTTTCCATCTTAAATTCATGAATTTTGGGAGTGAACTAAACTCCAGATTGAAGGATTCTCGCTTGGTATGCCTCATCAAACTTTACCAGTCCCGAACTTGATTGAGCGTTGCCTCCGAAATATTCGTATTCTTTGCGATGGGGTTTCCATCATGCATGCATTAGAGGATGTAATCTCTATCATTTCCTCCACCATGAGATTTCCTGGAAGTAAGCGCACCTGCGTTAGATCCTTTTATTTTAAAAACACTTGAAAATTATGAGTGTTGTAGTGGTGGTGTGATTTCCCAGTTTTTTGTTAGGTTGAAAGGGTATACCTATTGGAGATGGGCACAATTAATAATTTTTTAATCTTAAATTCTAATTTGATGGTTATGCATTGAAGATGCTGGCATATTCTTAGTCGTCCTCCAAAATCAATGAGTCGGATTTATTGTTGATAACTTCTTTGCATTTATAAATGCATCCATTAACATCATATGATTTCCACGTTTAAATAATTAACTTTTAAAATTCTTCAATCGTCCAATTTCTTCATGCATGAGCCTGGCATTTTTATTACTGAATTTTTTTTAACCTGACATTTTTGCTGTGTGTTTTTTTATGAGCGGTAAGTCAGTCTTTCGATGTTGCCAGCCGCGAATTAGCGATTGTGCTAGTAATTCCCTTTAAAATATTAATTCATTATTGATTCCTAGGAGTTAAGAGAATGGAGCGGGGTATAAACCAATTCCGAGATGATTGTGTTGGTTGATCTCCCTGTCGTCTAGTGGTTAAGCATTGTTGGTGATTGACATTGCTTGGGTTGACTGGGAATATAATATTCCAGTTTTTGCTTGGGTTCTCTCTTGGATAGAGTTTCTTAACTTTTCATTGTTCGCTGGCAGCCCTAGTGTCTTCAACATGCCCCTTTTTTTAAGGATTGATTTTTTTTCTTCACCTATGGATACGTTAGTCGGTATTTAGATACCTCTACATAACACTCGACATTTAAATCTTCGTTAATTACTTGAAATAAAGGAGAGTAGCTTGAGTTATCCATTTTCTTTTATATTTGATTTCCCTTAGTTCCAATCAATAAATTGTAAGGTAGCTTTGTAGTATTTACATGTTACATCTTATGATGTAATCTCTTGAAGTATTTTGGATTTGAAGTTAGTATTTGAGTAATTGGATATGGTTAAATAAATTGGGTCTTCCTTAATTCCTTTAATGAAATTGTAAGTTGACTTTGATTCCTTTATTTTATTATATGGGTTCTTCTTATTTCCTTAAAAATAACTATAAGTCAACTTGAGTTCTTATGTGCTTGTTTTTGAAAAAGAAAAACAAAAAGGGAAGACTTGATCTTTTTAAAATCCTTATATATAGATATAAGGTAGCATGTTGAGTTATCGTAATTAATTCTGAAATTTTGGGTTGATCTTCTTATAGTTCTTCCAATGAACTGTAAGGTAGTTTGGGCCTTTCCTTATTTTTCATTATGATTAACTTTCTTATACGCTTATAATGGATGTGTAAGGTTGCATCGATATCTTTTTGTACTACTTAGAGAAGTTTGGAAACTTCTTCTGTTACCTTCTAATAGGAAAAGTAATTTTAGCATTGAAGTATTATATAATTTTTAACATGTGATCTTCTCAATTCCTTAACGAATGTATAAAACAGCCTTGACTTCCATTATTTGTTCATTTAGTTTGATTTCCTTATGATACCTAGTAAATGGACATGGAATTTAGTTTTGAATTCTTACTATACTATTTAATTAAGACATGTCATTTAAAATATGTATATGTAATTGCGCCACATGAAGACTTGTACTGGTTACAATAGTTGAATTAATTGTTAAATGATGTTTTTTTTAATGAACTTGACCTTGGCAAGTTGTTAATGATGGCCTTAATAGATCTCTACCTATTGCTAGAACCTTACTTATGTTCTCTTGGTCTTTATTAATCCCTATGTCTTATTCTCCTACTCAAATTATACTTAATTATTACTAAATGATGATTAAGTAAAATTGATTATTTATTGCATTATGAAGAAATGATGTTTCATTTATGGGTGATGAACTAATCTAGAGTTGATTTGAATGGGCTATGGGATTTAGATACCTCCATGTTCCTGAGAATAGTCTCCAATCCTGAGACCTTAAATGGTCAAAATCAATCGGATGAATCCTGGAATTGAGAGTTTCTTATGTGTCTTGGAGGTCCTAACCATGCAGGATAGGTTGGGAGGGTATTTTCTTTTAGTATTCACTGACTTAGTTGATCAATTATTTGTATATTTCTTCAGTTGATCGTGATGCGTTGGTATTTTCTATGTTGAATATTAGAAAAATAAAACATGGGTTTTTTTCATAATGCATAAAATTAGTCAATAATAGAGGATTTTCCCAAATTGATGAGTAGTTTGGGATATATCCTTCCTCCATTGGAAGGAATTTTTAAATTTGTGGCCATACACCAACTGGGGAAAAATTTATGAACAAATCTTAATATTGGGATTTTATAATCTATTCTATCATTATTTGACTTTATTTTGTAGGTTGAATCTACAAAATAATTTGGGATTAGTGAAATGAATATCCATCATCTTCAAACTCCTCATGAAATCCCATAACATATTACAACAAGTCAGATCTTGAAATTTGTTTTGAAACACAATTTTGAAAATTTGATTGAGAATCTAAAATCCTCTATAAAATTTATGAACATGATGATATTCCTCCAACTATTATACAAGTTTTAAAACAAGAAATTTTGTTTTCCATCAATCTTTGAATGGTAAGAATAATTATATGATAGCGTTATGCATTTTTGGTAAGTAAAAAGTGGAATTCAAGAAAAAAATATGGTAAGATCAAAAGTTTGTTGGCAATTTTTTTTTTCTTGAATCAATATTTTTATTTCAGATTTATGAAAATCAGCCTCATGGAATGCTAAGTGTTTAATTTAGATGTTGGTTTGAACATATTTGCATAAATTTTTTTTTTAATTTATTCAATTCCATTTTTTTTTAGGACAACTACAAAATTCGAAATTTTGTAGTTGTCCCTGTTTTTTTTTTTTTTTCTAGTAATTATTTTTCATTCATGATGACAGGTGTAAAAAGAAGGATTTGGACCAAGAATTGTACAACAATTTCAAGGACAAGCGGAATATTAATATCAAACAGTTATAAAATTATTTTTGAAAAAAAAAACCTATTTTTTAAGGAGTTGGTTGAGTTTTTATTTTTAGTTTTAAGAATTAAAACATTTTTATGATAAGTAGTTTTTAGTTTTAGATAAGAGGGGTCTCTTTTCTTCCAAGAGAAGAAGGAGAAATCCAGAATGGAGGAGATATGTTACGGGTTCTAGATATATTAAACTAGGGGAAGTAATTTTGCAGGGAAAGAAGCACTTGATTACACTATTGTATTAGAGGGATTATTTTTCTATGGGATTCTTGAGGACTGTGTAAGACCATATTTATTTGAAGCAAATAAAAAAAAATTATTCACTTGCACTACTCTATGATTTTCAAATTTCTTGTTATTTCTTATTGTTAATTCAGTTTTGATTTGAATCTTTAATTTCTTAAAGCTATGTTTATAGACAGGAACACATTTCAAATCATAATTTGATTACATATTCATTAAAATTTGATTGTAGTTAATGATAATTATTTATCATTTAATTATAATCTTGTTTTGTTTTAATTATTGTTGCATTGGAAGAATTGTTTCTTTAGTATGATAGTTGATTTTACATTGAATCTGTTTTATTGAGTTTAAGTATATTTTTTGGTTGACTTAATAACTATTTATTTAAACCATTACATTACAAGTTCGTGTGAATAAGTTGCAAATCATATGGATTGTTTCTATGATTTGCAAGTAAATCTTAATCTTGAATTCAATATAATCCATCTCCCATATTTTTTTACCACTTGGCTTTTAGTTTGGATGAGATCTATATCTTGTCCTAATCAAGATAAAATAGATTTTTTTTTTTCTTTCTTGCATCTTAGGATTAATTTGCATTTGCATTTAGTCCATAAAGTCTCATTTCGTAGAAGCGAAATCTAGTGTGGTGTATCTCAACCCTTGTTTCATCCTTAGGATTTATTTCTTGTAAGCATGCCACAAGAGA
>JASDQU010323961.1:0-12969 GCA_032191745.1 Picea mariana
TTCTCTCTTATGTTTTAGACTCTGTGTTTTAAAATTTGCAATTATTTTATTTAAAATTTTGGTGGTTCTAGGGTTAAAATCTGTGGTTATTCTGATTTAAACTATGCAGAGATTCTAGGGTTAAAATCTAAGGTCAACTCTATTTTTTAAAATCTGTGGTGATTTTGATTATCTACAGTGATTCTAGGGTTAAATCCCATTGTTTTGGGAGTGATATAAATTCTCTTAGGTGATATAAACTCTATGACGGTGTAAACTCTACAATGATATAAGTTATGATTATCCGCGGTGATTCTTCCACAACCTTTATTCAAACTCTGTGTTGATTTCACCACATGAATCTGATTATCTACGGTGATATGAACTATTCCTATGGTGATCACTTATATAGCTCCATGAATGTTTTTTTACACTCTATTTGGTTGTTTTTCCCACTTGGGTGAGAAAAAAAAACCTTTATATAGATAGGATGAAAGATATATAACATGTAAATGGTTAAATTTAGTCCATAAGCATGAATACCATTGCAAACAAAAAATGAAAGGAAAAGAAATAAGTAGAAATGATGAAAATTAAAACTACAATTGAAATAGAAGCAATGATTATCATATGCCGATGAAAAATATTTATTGTTACACCAAAGAAGATGAGTGAATGCAAATGTACTCTTACTTCCTCCTTGGGAGGGTTATTTTATGTTCGTTTGGAATTATCCTCTCTCTCTAACAAAAAGTGTGCATGAGCTCTTCATGAAAAGAGGCCAAACACTAGCTAGCGGCTATGTTTGTACAAAATGATGGCTTAAGAATGTGGCTCTCAAGGATCATTTAGACAACATAACTTTGCATAATATTCTCTTGTTTGAATGTTTCCCCATGGATCTTATTTATAACAAAACTTCAAGCTCCATAAAGGCAAGTTCTAAGTGTGAATGTTGCACTTTGTTGTGGTTCCCCATGCATTGAAGAGACATTGAACCACCAAAGTACCAACCTTCAATGGGTATGGAGATCGAGGATTCCTGATACGCTTGATTTGGAGTACCCTTGATGGGATTTTTTTTTAATTTATTATGATGAATGTGGTTGATATTTCACATCGAGTAGATTTGTGTGGCTATCGAAGGATCAACCACGTAGGCCCACATAGATCACACAAACCCCAAACTGTAAAGTCATGAAAATGCATTAAAACTCCACTTTATATAGTTTTTGGTGCTCTGTTGAAGGAAATGCATAATTACCATGGATTAGCACCCTGTTATGTTGTATTGATGACTTTTTCAATGATTACTTGTATAGCTTTGTGAGCAATTTTTAAGTGATAACACCTGTAAAATAATGGATCGGGGTTTTTATTGGCATCCACAACTCTTTGTTACACACCTATTTGTCACAATTAAGTGAGGTAGTGTTTTTCATGATCTGTAGACATTTTTGGGGAGAAATTTATCATCTGAAGGTTAAAATACTATGTGCACATGTATTATTCATTTTTATTGAAAAAAGGAAATGAATTAATGTGATAATCCACCTCACATCTAGTTTCCTAATCTCAAGGAGAAGTTGAGAGTCTCATGGATGGTTGAGATATTTTCTCAAACCAATATCCTAATTTGATGGATATTGAGAGATATTTCCTCCCTAAAATCCTTGAGAGATATTTTCTCCCTAAAATCCTTGAGAGATATTTTCTCCCTAAAAATCTTGGAGATCTAAATTTAGTGGATCTAGTGAGTGATCTTCTCCATGGTGGTTAAGCCTCCAAATCCTATATAATAAGTTCATTCCAAGGTTAAAAGGGGGGAGAAATGATTTCATAGTGTCAAACCTTTGATATTGTGAGGAGAATTCATCAAAGCATCATCATTATAATCTTGAGACATTCAGGCAAGGGATGGACTGGAGAGCTTGGAGGAGTTGTTGCTCCTGAAGATGGATCCTGGTATTGGATTCAAAACGTCGATAAAAATGACTCCTACTATGGATAATCTGGAAGAATTTGTCCAAATTTCACACCACAAGAATCTTAAAACAATTTTTAACATCAATGTTGGCTTGTAAGTACTTCATTATGTTTCTCCTTTAATATAACTTGGCCTATTTCCTTGATATTGTTGTTTATACATGTTTATCTATATAGATATATCTTCTCTTTTCTAATGATATATTGTAGGAGTAGAAGGTGTTTTTATGTTCCTTGTATACTTTCTTCATCATGATAGAAGCTTGGACAACAAGACCAAATATTGAAGATCAATGAGAACAATCGTTGAAAAGGAGTAAGTCACACTTCTTTCTTCTATCTTCTCTTCTTATAAACATAAAAAATATATCTAAAGGAATTTGAGTTTCCATTTTTTTGTTTTTTTGTCTTGGACAATAGGGGTCTAGATATCCAAGGGAGATTTCACCTAATCCTTATAAACATTTTCCACTATAAACCCTAACCTATAACAAACAATGATTAATGACTGTAACATTTAACCATTGACCCATATCTCGCATAAACCTAACACCCCTATTTTCTATCCTCTAATACCTAACTACTAACACTTAAAATAGCTAACCCCTAACCCCTATATATCATATCCCATATTACTCCTAACTATTATAACTCATACACATATCACCTATAAACCTTGATCTTGTAAAATTATAATGCAATCCATCATGCTTATAATCCATTACTATTATATCCCATAACCCCTAACTATTAAAAAATATAATTCTTAATCTCATCACCCCTAATCCCTGTCACTTTGAACCAATAAATATTAAACCCCAATTCCTAATTCCTATAACCTCTTAGAACCATTGTTATTTTACCATATAATCCTTAATTCCCTACACATATAAACCCTATTTACCTATAATATATTATGCATAACAAAACTATTAAACAATAACCATAATATCTAACCCTTATAACCCCTATCACCTTGAACTCTAAACACCCCTAACCCTTAACATAACTCCTAATGATTGTAACCCTTAACACAGATAAGCCTAAATCCCCTAACCCTTAAAACCTATGCACCATAAACACTATAGCCCCTATTCCATATAAACCCTAACCTCTAACTTTATAACCCATATAACCTTAAACCTTAATCCTAAATCCCTAATCCCTAATCCTTTACATATATAAATTTGAATCATTTTAAAACCCAACCACTAATTCCTAAAAATTATGTTAATTAGTAACCTATATAACCCATAACCCTAACCCCTAACTGTTATATCCATTATCTCATAACCTCTATAAAATGTAACTCTAATCATTGCTAGTCCTTATAACCCCTAATAACTATAAACTTCAACCCATTACCACAAAACCCTCTAACTAGAAACCATTATAGCCCATATTTCCTAAAATTTTAATACTTCTAACTCCTAACCCTTAATCCCTCCTAAATAATATCACACATACCCTATCCATTATAACCCCTAAACCCTGAAAACCATAATTATTAATATCTATGTCCATTAATCAACAATCCTTCTTGTAAATCACAACCTTTTGGGGTTCCTTTTACAACTTATTTACCTTAGCTTTTCATGGATATATATTGGTATACCTATGGCTATTGATTCTACTATTAGGTATACATTGGTATAGCTATCACTTTCATATTTTTCAACAACTACAAGTATTAATGAATATTTCAACAGTGTTAAAATTGGATATCAAAACCGTATTAATATTCCCTTTGACCATTATGATGGCTCCTAATGAGCTCAAATTAGAGTATCATCAATGCATACCATAAAAGGACATTATTTTCTATTTGACATTCCAATTGTAAAATATTTTAGGATATATTTATGGAACCATGTGATAGTTGATGTTACTAGATGTTTAGACTACAAATTCTTCCTAAAATTATTCATGTAAACTTGTTGAAGTTTTAGAGTGAAAAATGTTCTATAGTATTCACCAATGTTTGTACTTGTTCTTGATTAGGTTAGATACAAAATTGTATGAAATATTGAAGAAGCCAATACCAACGTCATTTTTTATATTTATTTGGTAGTTATTTGGATTGAAGAATGTCCTTCTCTAGTATTGATCCCTATGCTAGAAAATGACTTTCCTTTGTTGAAACCGCTATGCATAGATTCATCTTGTTTTACAGTTATATTATAAAATTAAGCTATGTGAATATATTTCAATATATTATGTTTCAACCTTTAATGATTACTTGCCTTATAAGGATCAAGTTGTACATATCTATGGGTGAAGTCCTATTTTTATTGGTCAATATTTCTCCTGTTGGGATAGGTTACCTTATGATTGGGATAGGTTACCTTGTGATCATATTTATAAGGTAAAGAACATTACCTAGAGTTTATTTCATATATGGAGAAATAAAAAGAAAAATACAATTGTTTTTTATTTATATTAAATAATAAAATGATAAAAACTAGTGGCTTTTTCTCCTACTTATATTTCTATTTATATCTATCATAGTTTACTTTGTCATGGAATCTCCTTAGGTGATGCCATATTTGAAATGTTACTCATTCAAGAGATCAAGTGGTATTCAGTTAAGGATTTTCCATATCATTCCTTCTACAACTTTTGAGGAACATTTTTATTTCCAATTGGTATGCCAAATTCAAAATATTATTATTCTTTGAGTTGTTCTTCTATCAATTTATGTAATCACATGTTGTATCCATTTCTAGGAAACCTAAATCTCTTAAGGTTGAAGAAATTATTGAATTTGATTCAATACACTCACAATGTTAGTTTACCCTTCACATGAATAACACTCAAACTCTCATTATCAAAACAAGGAAGACAAAATAAAAACTAAATAACTTAATTAACCCCAAAACATCAAATCTTAATTCTCTAAGTAGAGGGAAACCCTAGAAATCTATCACAATAGTGAAAATCACGACCTAACGATCATGGTTTAAGGAATATTGACTCATCTTAATGAAACAAATATCCCATTCATTTATTCAAACACATTTCATGCATCCTTGACCATATTATATTGGCACAAGTAAAAAGTGAACTCCCCTTACCCTAGAATTATCGCTTTTTGGCATTAACAATTTCAAATTCATAAAGGACACCACACTCTCATCCTAAAGAAATTGCCATTGTTTGAAGGAGGTTCCTTCTCTTACTCAACTTTTGTCTATTTTTATTGGCATCCATAAGAACCATCATCTTATCCATAGTTTCATATCCATGGTTGCAATGCTATATTTTCTTCTCATTAATTAAATATCCTTACATAGGTCTTACATCGAAAAAAACAAAAATAGAAAAACCAAAAAATGACTTAATGAATAGTCTAAGCTTAAGATTTTACATCACAAAAAAATGTAAAATCATTTTTAGCACTACTACCTAACTAGGCCTAAAAAACGTCTTAAAAAGTCTCAGATACTACATTCCATAGTCCTAAAATGCCAACTACCTAACTAGGCCTAAAAAAACGTCTTAAAAAGTCTCGGATACTACATTCCATAGTCCTAAAATGCCAATAGAAAAATATAATATCCATATCTAAATCCAATGTCTAATAGGCATATATCTAAAATTTGCATCAAATTTGTATCAAACCAAAAGAGTGAGAGTGTAAATAGTGAACACATTTTTTTTTGTGAATTCCAAAAATGGAAATGGTTTTAGATTTGTCTTACTATTTTTTATCTCTCAAATTGTAGAGAGATTGATAGATGTTGTCTAGAATCTAGCTTTCCACTATTGTTATGATTATATTTGAATTCTTTTGGCACAGTTCTAATCTCTATTTTTTAAGTAATTTCTATTATTGGTAGCTATATAAATAAAACTAACCACAATCAAGTATACTTTCATTGACGTAGTAATGGCATGGCCTTTGTATTATTATAATAATATTCCATCACTACTTGAGTTAAAAAGGCCATGTAATGCTCCCATAATCTTATGAATTGTTTAATGTAGTATCTTCAAGAAAATGAAATGCTCTAATGAATTGTAGTTTATCATCATTATTTTTATTGTATTTTTGTATTTTTGCTAGAGTTTGATGAAAAAATTTGGATTTTGAATTTCGATTTTGAGCTATTGAAGTTGTTATCACTAGAATAGTAATGCATATGCATACATGATGAATGGATAAAATAAAAAAAGGTAATGTGTAAATGGAACATTGATAATAAAATACATCACATGCTACAAATGAAGAAGTATGAAAAAAATTGTGGGCTATGATTCCGCGAGAAGGGAAAGAAAGGGGCTTAGGGGGCTCAAGGGGGCCAAAGAAAATCAAATAATATTTTATTTTGCGCTTAATTCCTTAAATATTATCTTTATTGATCCTTTCTTTATAATTATCCTAAGTCCTATAAACCTTGGAATTGGTGAACAAGAGAGAAACTTGTACTTCCCATGAAGACACATGAGTTAGCATTAGCATGCAAAGGAGAGTTGAATTTCATTATTTCTTTGGGATCTTTTCCTTTGATTCTAAGCTACTACATGAATGCTATAATATAATTATGAGAATGGATGTCATCAAATTATATGAAAATGATGCCTATGTGTACGGGGAAATTATTGTCATTGAGAAAAATTAGTGATAATTGAGAATACCTTGAATCCCTAGTAAAGAGATTACCTAGTCAGTCTATTCTATATCCTAGAAGGGAAGTGAGATAGCTTGAGAGACTACATGGTAGATAAGGGGATCCCATCCCTTGGGTTGTGTAGGTTAAAGGGGAAAGAGATATGGTAGATGGGGATTGCTACAAGAGGTTATTGCATAATGTGATAACTGGGAATTGGGTTGTGTGAGGAGAGTTAGAGACAAAAATAGGTGATTTCACACTTGTGGGTTCATAGACTTAGCTCGGGCATGGCCTCATTGTAGAAAGATTAAGTGCAATTAATATCCCATGGTTCAATGGAACACCCTCTATCTATAACTATTTGGTGACTAATTCATAGAAATATAAGTGTTATGCATTATTTATGATTATGCTGATTTAGTGTTGATTATTTTATGAATTGAATTGTTGTCGATTTTGTTCAATTCTATTTGCAAATTTTGGCATGTATTTGTAATTATGGTATTAATGTCCATGAATGAATTAATTAAGTTTGCATGATCCTACATTTTCATATTTTCTTGAATTAATCAATTGATAACATGTCAATGATGAATTATGGTATCAAAGATATAAAATGTGGATTTTAGTATAAGTTTGAATCTATAACTATGATTGATTAATTATGTTTGAATGATGCTCCTGCATTGTCATGTTTGCATGCATTAATTCATTAAGAGTGGCATAGTGAATAAATATCATATCAGAGCATACATTTTACGTTAATTGGAAGAATTTGGAGTACCCCACCACCTGAATAGTGTAAAAAGGGTGGTTTGGTATTTTACAAAGTGGTATTAGAGATACGGGTTATAGAATTGGGTTTGTATGGGCTAGAAATGAGATTGTACAGGAATAAACTACAATTTTCATATTAAGTGTTAGATAAAACATGAAGATCTTGATATAAGGAAGTACCCTACCTCCCAAATTCTCATATATGGTAAGAGATAAAATAGCTCCCACACTTGAGAAGTTTCATACCTATTTAGAGAAGTGTAGCTTTACTTAGGGAAGGGTGGGAAATTATGTTTTTCTTCCTCCTCGAAATACTTCATACTTCTCTTCTTTTCTTTCACTATCCCTACAAGAGGCCAAGAGAAAAGAAGAATAGTCATAGATAAGCATAAACTCCATACATCACACCATAGAAGTATTTTCGGGAACTGGTTTTGACTCTGGTCATAAGAAACAAATGGGGACTAGCACCAGTAAGGCTAATAATAACTCGTCATTAGTCCTTATCAATAATATTGGTCATGATCCTTAACCTTATTATAGATTCGATTTGGGCCATAGAAGGCTAGCCTCAAAGTAAACCGATTGACTTTGTGATAGTTTTAGTGAATAAGAGAGGTAAACCAATTGATTCTGTGGTGGTTTAAGTGAAGAAGAGAGGGTAGAGACAACCTTGCAAATGGATTGTATATTTTAACCATTTAACGATACTAAAGCTATGGAATCATCCATGTTTATGTATTTGAAGTTAATGGAATATTAATTATCTAGGAGCACTGCAACCAATTGTGTATGCATTTATGTTTGCACAAAGATTGTATTTGTACATTGGTTGATTGAATGATTATGAAATATCGTTATATGTATCAAATTTCCTTTTTCTCACTGTCTTATATAGCTTCGACTTTGTCTCAATGGGTAAACTTGGTTAGATGAAACTTGCTTTGTTGTTGGGTAAATTGTTAGGGATTCTCGTCCCTTAAGATTTCCAAAAATATTAGACAATCGATACTCCACAACTCTGCACCTCGTACATAGAGGAAACAAGTCTAAAATCAGGATTCTGAAATAGCCCAATACTTACTTGACCAGAAAACACCCAATCTCTTCTAGATCGACGTGTAATACACACAAAAACAATGATCTGGAGTGGATTTACTCACCCACACACAACATGATTTCTCCTTCAAAAACATAGTAACAAAAGAACACAATTTATGAGCAAACAAAGAAGAAGTTACAAATTTGGAACGATTACACAAGGGAAACAGAGGAATTGAAAATTAAAACAGAGGAGCACAAAAACACACAAGAAATATCTAGAACATAACTGATTGCATTTAATTCGTCTTTCTCAATTATAGTATGCCTAGATGGAAATGAATTTACATATTTATATATTTGATTGAGTATCTATATCCTTTGAAGACATAAAGTATCACTTAGGCATCTAGTGCCTTCACAAGTCAACCATTCATTCTTTTCCAAATCAAGCAGGAAATTTTCGACATTTAGTTTCCTAACTACTCTTTGACTTTGCTGGCCGTGGTAGATATTTCCAATAGTTTCTCGAAGATGAATTTTGCTTCACTGTTAACATTCTCCCACTCAAATATAAATGAAGGATTCTAGATAATAAACTGCATTTGTAGATGAAATCTTTCTTATTGATCCTTTCCCAAGCCTGCTCATCAAGTTACCCCCATGCTTTCCAAGCTTCGACATAGTGCTTTCTTGTCTCTTGGAAAAATTTTGGTAAGCATATCAATAGGGTTCTCATCTATATGGATCTTTTACAAGTTAAAATGCCCTTCCTCCAATATCTTCCAAATCCAATGGTACCTTAGGTAAATGTGTTTGGTATTTGAATGATATGTTGGGTTTTTTTCTAAATGAATGACGTTACTATCACAATATAGCACATGTTTTTCTTGTTTTATTCCAAGATTTCCTAGTAATCGCTGCATCCACAACATCTATTTTCAAGCTTTTGTTGTAGCTATGTATTATGTCTCTGTTGTGTAGAGGGATGCTACTTTCTGCAGTCTAGACACCCAACACACCCAAGATAATGCTACACCTATAAAGGTATATACATAACCAATGGTGGAATTTATAGTCCACAACTCTAACCATATATGCATCTGTATGATTTCAAGAGCAACATTATTATTACCAAAAAATAAACAATAATGAATGGTACCCTTGAGATACCTCAAAATCCACTTTACTTCCTTCCAATGTTGTTTTCCAGGATTTGCAAGGAACCTTATCATTACTCCCATTGGATGTGCAATATTTTTCTGAGTACATACCATGGCATACATTAAATTGTAAACTTCCAAAGCATAAAGAATTTTACTCATTTCTTCCTTATCCTTGTCATCACAAGAGAACAAATCATTATTTATTTTGAAGTGGGATGTAAGGGGTGTACCAACTAGCTTGACATCCTTCATAATGAATCTATCAAACACCTTCTAAATATATTTTTCTTGTGAAAACCACATTTTTTTCTCCTTTGTCACGTATGATATTCATACCCAGTATTGTTTTTGCTAGAACCAAATATTTCATTGCAAATTGCCTGTCCAAATATTTCTTCAACTTGTAAATCATATTCTTATCATTTCCTATGACTAACATGTCATCCACATACACAAATAATATAATGTATTTTTCTTATCCATACCTATTAATGTAGACACAATGATCAACCTCTGGTCTTTTAAAACTATGTTCCAACATAAATGAATCAAATTTATTATACCAATGATGAGATGCTTTCTTAAGTCCATAGAGGCTCTTCTTCAACTTGCAAACCAAGTTTTCTTCACCTTTTGTTTTGAAACCTTCTGGTTTCTCCATATAAATTTCTTCTTCCAATTCACCATGAAGGAAGGTTGTCTTTAAATCTTATTGTTCACACTCCAAATCTAAAGTAGCAGAAAGACCAAGAATAATTCTAATGGGTGACATCTTGAAAACAAGGGAAAATATTTCAGTAAAATCAATACCTTCCTTTTGAAAAAATCCTTTCACCACCAGCCTTGCCCTGTATCTTTCCTTTTTCCCTTCTCCCTCGTGCTTAATATTGTTCACCCATTTTTTTTTAGAGATTTTCATCCCTTTGGAAACTTTACCAATTCACAAGTTTCATTTTCCAATAAGGACCCATATTTCTTTCTTCCATTCGTTGTTGTTCTCAGCTTTACAAGCCTCCTAAAAACAAGATTTGTAGGCCAATTGTGGTGGTGTATTTTCAAGTTGGACTTCTTGTAATGGCTACTACAATTTATTCTTTTTGTTGTTTAGCTTTTTCTTGAATATGATTCCCATTGTCTTGCAACGATGGAATACCAATTTGTTCTTCAACAAACCTTTCAACAACTTTCTTGATCTCCATGTGTGTGTATATATATATATATATATATATATATATAATACTGGGGGAATCGACAACTCGCAGTCCTCGTACTCGCATGACACGTGGTCGATACCCGTCCGCTACCACTATAACCCCAGGTGCGCCACACAGCCCGCAAGCATGGATCACAAGTAAATCGGGGTGAGAATCGAACTTGAGACCTCCTTTACATATTTCCTTCCATTTACACGGCACTTGCCAATTGGTCTACACCCCTGCAGGCCTGATCTCCATGTATATTACCCGCAGACTTCTTAAACATTTGTAACTCATTTAAAATTACATCCTTGCTTCTAATGAAATTGTTTTTAATTGGATCTCATAGTCGGTAACCAAAATCATTGTTCGCATATCCAAGAAAAATACACTTCATGGATTTTTCATCTAGATTTGTTCTATTCTCTTTGGGAATATGCACAAATGCTTCACATCCAAATATTTTTAGGTGGGAATAATTTACCCTTTTACCAGTCCAAACTTCTTAAGGAATGACACCATTCAAAGCTGTAGTAGGAGATTGTTTTATGAGATAGCAGGTTGTCTTTGCCGCTTCTACCCAAAAATGCTTTTCCAATCTAGAATTTGACAACATACTCCTCACCTTATCCATGATAATACGATTCACTCTTTCTATAGTACCACTTTGTTGAGGAGTAAGAGGGACAATCTTCTCATGCTTTATGCCAAACCTGTTACAATACTCTTTGAATGCATTGGAGTAATATTCCCCACCATTATCTATCCTCAAACACTTGAGCAATTTATTAGTTTCTCTTTCAATGATAACATGAAAATTTTGGAATATCTCGAATACCTCACCTTTTATTTTCATAGTTTAGGCCCAAATATTTCTATATGCATCATATATAAATGTGACGAAGTACGAGGATCCTCCTAATGAATTAATGTTTATTGTCCCAAACACATAAAAATGTATCAATTCTAACACATCTATTTTATGTTCATGGCTACCTCTAATAAACGAAACCCTTTTTTCCTACCATATGCAATGCTCACAAAGGTCAAGATTATTGGATTTCAAATCCAAAAAAAAAACCAGCAAGAATTTTGAGGCCCTTCTCGCTCATGTGACCTAGATGCTTATGCCATAAATTTTCTAAGATTTATTCTCTTGCAACAACAACCACATCCAATTTCTTTGCTATTGTTCTTAATGTATACAATGTTCTTGTCTTGGATCCTCTAGCTATGATCAATACCCTTTTACTAGTTTTCCATCCGACTTTTCCAAAGATTGTGGAATAACCTTCATCATCCAATCGTCTTACAGAGATAAGACTCGTGCTCATTTTTGGAATGTTCCTAACCTATTTTAATAATATGTGTTTTTCGTTCTTTTTCTTGATCTAGACATATCCCACTCCAACAATGTTGCAAAAGTGATTGTTTCCCAAGTGCACTTTACCATAATCGCCAGAATTATATGAAACCAAATTATCTTTGCTTGGGGTTACATGGTGAGATTCTCTAGAGTTAAGAATCCAATCAATGCTACAGATGGAGGCATATAAACATGAATATTCCATTGAAACAGTAAATAAAACCTCATTATTTGAAACTATAGAAGTAGTCTCACCTTCATTTGTGTCGGCTGATTTTTTATTTGTCTTGGCTGGTTTTTTATCCTTCTATTCTCACTTCCAGATTTGGAACTCCTTTTTCGTGTGTCCTGGTTTTCCATAGTGATAACAAGTTAGTCTGTCTCTTCTCGATTTTGATTTTCCTTTTGACCTTGAATTCTCTTGAAAACTTTGATAAATTTTCCTACCACAATCAGCTAGAGTTAGAGTTTCTCCTCCCTGTTTTTTTTTAATTGATTACACCACAACTCCTCATTCATTAGGTTGGTGCCAACATCATCAAAATTTAGTGTTCTTGAAGGTTTTGAAGTGCTCATAGCTACTAATTTGGATTTATGAGGGAACGAAATGAAAAACATAAATATGAAAGAAACATAGATATATAATAATACTCAATTTCTATTAATGAACAAAATGTACTTGAACTGTAAAAAAATGAAGAGCAAAATGAACCCGCTAGAATGGTGGAATATCATCTTTGAGAAGAGATGCGATGACTATGCTCATTCACAAGAAGATGATTACAATGATGTCGAAAAGGAATTTTAATATAAAACATCAATGAGAAAACCCTAAATATCAAAAA
>JASDQU010323965.1:0-12968 GCA_032191745.1 Picea mariana
TGTACAGAGACTGTAAAAATACAGAGTGAAAGACTCGCTAGAATGGTGGCATCTTATCTCTGAGAAGAGATGTGACGGCTACTCGCATTCGCAAGAAGATGATTACAATGAGGCTCTGAAGGCCTTTTTACAATAAGCAGGAATGCCAAAAACCCTAGACATCCAAAAACCTAACCCTGGGAGATGAAGCACCAAAAGTCATGTGGGCCCCGTTTGGGTAAGTTGGTGCATCAACTTCCCGGGGTCGTAACTTTTGCATACGATCTCCGTTTTAGGCGTATGATAGCTCGTTGGAAAGATCTATCCGAGAAATTACCATTTTATCTTTTTCTTACTTGCAACATTTGAAGGATTTTACCTGAAGTAGCAGTAATTCATAATGGCTTCACAGAAGGACTCTTCATCTCATGATCTGTCAGCTCTCGCTAAATATAAACCCAGTAAATGGTATATGAAGTTATTAAGTCAGTCTGCCAATAAGCCTTTGTATAATGTTCGTCTCTTAGCTCAGGAATATGAGCCAGATCCAAACTGGCGCATGCCTGAAGTTCCTGCATCTGACATATATGATATCTCTATCTTTCAGTTTAAAGCTACTACATTGATTAGATATTGTTCTGTGAATGTACCTATCTCTCTTGGCCAGTCCGTGTACCAAATTCCCTTGATACAACAAGCTGATATTGACTGGGGTCTAGCTAATGGATATGAATACATACATATTGGTTTGATCCAATTCGGTTTCAACCCTTTGGTTCGCCCAGGCCTGGATACCTCTGTTCTTACCTGCATCATCGACTCCCGTCATAATACCTTTTAGGATGCCTTGATATCTGGTTTTCAAGCCCCTCTTCACAATGGCCCTGTCTAGTCCTCAACTCTACCTCGTTATCAAGTTTCTCTACGAGATCCTTACATGAATTCCTTGTTACAAGCCTATGTCTAGTTTGCAGGCTTTAACATGGCCGAAGGATCAAAAATTGCCCAATTGCATTCTTCTATCTGTCTTAGATTTGTTTCCACTACAATGCCTGCCGTCAACCCCAAATTACTCAAACGCGCTACTTCTGAAAGCGTGGTGGTTGGCCCTGGAAACGTTTCTCCATTAACCCTTGGTTTCTGTCAGTTAACAGAAATAGAAGAGTGGTCAGCAGATTATGAACCCATCTCTGCAAAGATACAACCTCCTATGCCGGGAGAACTTACAGTCTCTGTTAACGCTACAGGGAAACCTGTACTTAAGTTAGGCAGATCACAAAGTCAAAGAATACAAGATCTTGATAGACAATTCTCTAATCTTTCTGCAAGTACTTCAAGATCCGACTCTGCTAGACATACTCCTACTTCTACACCTCCCAGGAACCCTGTATATAAACCTGTTCTTGGTAAATCTAATCTTGATGGTCATCTTCTAACACACCATCAAGGTTCCAAAGATTGTTATTATTGTAAAAAGAAGTTTCCTACCCAAGAATCCGGTTCCTCTAATGATCTAACATCCTATCCATCTATTCCTAAGAATTTCAGAACTTTTCAGACCAAAGTAGAACATCATGGTCAACATACAGATTGTTCTGAATGTCAAGATCTAGCTGTCCCAGCCATTAAAATGTTTGATTCTCCTCTTCCTAGGAGTGGCAAAGAGAAAAGGACAGAACTACCAAATAAACATTTAGGACCAGGGAATCATATTCCCAAATTTCAGAATGATATGGTAGCAGACCTTGATTTCATAAATTATAGGAAATCAGATGTTGATCCTTCTCAAGATATTATTAGTCTGCAAAACTATTCTAATTATCAGTCTGTGTGCCTTGCCCAAAATCTTGATGACATAGCTCAAGATGTCCTTAAAACCCAAAGACATCTGAATGGTCTACATTCAGAAATTGATTCTCTCGAGCATGGTCAAGAAGATATAAAAGTTCAGTTACACACTATCCTAGAGAAGTTGGAGATAATTGAGAAAGCAGTGTCTAATCTAAAAGCTTCTTACCTAGAAGAATCTCAGCCCGCTTCTCCTGTATTAATACCTGACAATTCTAATGCAACATTCTCATTCTTTGGTCCTCCCTCTCCTAATGACCAAAAATACTTAACACTGAAGCAATTGGCTTCCAGTTTGTCTAACCCTGCATTGGTCTGCATAGCTGAAGTCTCTCAACTTGCCACCGAAAAGCTCAAATTGGTTAACTCTCAAATCAATGAGCTTGAAGCTAAAGTGCATGCTTCTAAAATAGCTAGTTTAGAACAACATCTATCTCTTGTACATATAACTCCTCCTGATTCTTTTGTTGCTAGCCTTTCCATAAAATCTATGGAAGGAGAGTCTAAACCAGCTGATGAAAAACCTGAATCTTCTGGAACTGGAACAAATTACCAGTCTGCTTGGGAAAAATGGTGTAACAACAAATACTCTAGATCTAAGAAAGCCCCAATGAATATTGATGGACAACCTCCTGTTTCCATCAAACATGTTGATACTGCCCATGTTTCTGATTTTGATTGCAAACGCAAAACAGAAATTGAGAATATTATACAACAGTGGCATGCATGGGCAAAAACACAAAAGTTATTGCATAAAGACAAAGTAACTTGGAGTGATCTCGCTCTAAGAATTACTTGGGGATTTGTTGGTAATTTAAGTTTTTGGTGGGAAAGAATAACTGCTAGAAGTAAGCTCAGAATTCTTGAGCATGAGAAACCAGTTGATGAGCTTATTAAAGCTGTAGTTCATGAATTCTATGGAGATATTAAAGTGAACATGAGTCATTTTGCTGATCTATTCATGAATCAAAGACTCTGTCATATTTCTCAACTTCCCAAATACTTTTGTACTATGCAATCCCTTCTGTATAAAGTTCCAGATCCTAGTAATGCTGCCTACTTGAGGAAATATTTGTCCTCTATGCCTGGTAGAGTTCCTGATTTAGTCAGAGAACGATTAGAAGATTTAGAAATTGAGATTGAAACATTATCTCTTGCTGGTTTACAAGAGCAGATCGTTACTGCTCTACAAAATGAATGTCTAAGGAAGAAGACAACCAAATCCTTAAAGAAACATTTAGGATTTGATTCTTCAGTTTGTGAAGTTTTCAATGAAACCTCCAGTTTTGGATGTGGCAAGCAGAAGAAACAGAAGAAAACCTCCAAATATGACTGTCATTGTTCTCATCCTAGAAAACAATTTCCTAAGAAATCTTCTCGTAGATTTCCTGTGCATAAAAGAAAAGTTTTCTTTAAAAGATGGTCACAGCCAGCTAAAGCCAAGCATTCTTCATGCTTTATCTGCAAGAAGCCTGGCCACTGGGCGTCTCAATGTCCTCTGTGATCGAAGACCAAAGTCCAGACGAAAATCATGGATCTATTCTTAACAAGTTATGATCCAGCTGAATGGGACTTAGTCTCGCATTGTTCAGATGGTGAATATTTTTTTGTCACAGATGAAAGTGATTCTGAGATAGATTCCCAACCTTCTTCTGATTCTGATGAACTTGAAGAACTAAATTTCCTAGATATCAAAATGATGTCTTCTTTTGTCGACCTCAATTCTCTCCTTACTCAGAGGTCTATCCTTCAATCCAAATTGTCAGCCCTCACTCCTGGTCAGTTTCAGTTATATGATCACTATTCCATCCAAATAGAGCACCTTAATGAACAGATACAAGCTCTCCAGCAGCGAAGCGTGGTGACTATTCAGCACTACACACCCACTAATGCTGAGTTTGTGCACTCTTCTGTCCCATCTCCTGTTAAGCCAAAATACCCTTCTCTTAACCAACAGGATAATAAAGGTAAAGCTCTAAGTATCAAGTCTTCTTATAACATGGAAGAAGATTCTATTGATAACACAATCTTCCATTTAGAAGAAGAAATAAAAGAGAAAGAAATATTAGTACGTGATCTTTGGAAAACTCTGAAGCTACAGCGAGAAGAACTAGAATATCTGAAAAGTAAAAGAAATGATGATCTTGAGAAAGAGATATTCTGGGAAAAAGAAGTAGAGGCTGATCTTTCTGTAAATAAAATAATAAAAGGCCTAGATGATAGACTTGTCATCACTATACATATTAAAGTTCCAGGATACTTGCAATATGCCTTGGATGCTCAGATAGATACTGGTGCAATGAATTCATGTGCCAAATATGGAGCAATTCCTGAATACTACTGGCAGCCTGTAAATATATCCTTTAGAGCTGTCAATAAGACGGAATTGAAGATTACCCATATCTGTCCAGATTTCCCAATTTACATCCAAGATGAAAAGATCCCTGTAACTTTTTATAGTTTTGATACTGGATCTGATATCCTGTTAGGCCAAGATTTTGTGAATAAGTGTCTTCCATTAACAGTTGGAAATAACTTTGTACAGTTATATACTAATGGCAAACCATTGAAGATTCCAAGTAAAACTATCTTTGAAAGCAGAATTGTTGTGAAAGAGACTACTAAATAAGTAGAAAATTCTGCTAGAAGTCTTACTAAGATCCAAAAAATAGTGTCAAATATCAATAAGCATGGATTAGAAGTAATCAAGGATATTAAAGAAAGAATTGAGAAAGACTGTACTTCTGATTATCCTGATGCTTTTTGGACTAGAGAACAATACTTTGTAACATTGCCATACAAAGAAGAATACATCCCTAGAGCTCAAAAAGCTTCTGCCAATCACATGTCTCCTACAGAACTTGACTACTGCAAAAAGGAGATTGCAGAATTGTTGGATAGAAAGCTTATAGAGAATAGTAGAAGTCCATGGGCATGTCCTGCATTTTATGTAAATAAACATAGTGAACAAAAAAGGGGAAAACCAAGAATGGTGATAAACTACAGAGCTCTCAATGAAGCTTTGTTACCTTTAAGATACCCCTTGCCCTCCAAAGAACTATTATTCTCCAAGATAGGGAAGTGCAATGTATTCAACAAGTTTGATCTTAAGAGTGGATTATGGCAAATTGGTATTGTTCCAGCAGACAGATATAAGACAGCCTTTTTTGTGCCACAAGGACAGTATCAATGGAAGGTTATGCCCTTTGGTCTGAAAAATGCTCCATCTGAGTTTCAGAAAAGAATGGATGACATCTTCAGACATTTCAATTTTGTTATTGTATATATAGATGACCTACTGATATGCTCTGTTGATTTGAAACAGCATGCACAACATTTAAAATTAGTCTATGATTTGTTATTCAAACATGGACTTGTGCTCAGTAAATCCAAATTATGTTGGGCACAATCTAAGATAGAATATCTTGGTCTTATACTTTCTCAAGGAGAAGTAGAATTGCAAGACCATGTTTTGAAGAAATTATCAGAGTTCCCTGATGAAATTCCGGACACAAAGCAGCTACAAAGGTTCTTAGGTTGTTTAAATTATATCCGACAGTTCTATGAGAACCAGGCCAAAGATGTTCGGATATTGCAAAAGAAACTTAGCAAGTCTATACCTTGGAATCATAAAATGACACAAGCAGTCCAGATTATCAAGCAAAAACTCCAGAACTTACCTAAACTCCATCTTCCAGACTTAACTATGAGTTTGATACTGGAAACTGATGCCTCCAATGAAACATGGGCAGCAGTACTTTTACAGAAAAATGGTCCAAAGCTGGAAGAAGTATGCATCTATACTTCTGGATGTTTTAGTGACACAGAGTCAAGATATCCCTCTTCCCATAAGGAAATTCTTGCAGTTAAGAATGGAATAAAAAAATTCAGAATGTTTCTCAAACCTGTCCATTTTTCTGTAAGAACTGATTTAAAGCACATGAAGGGAATGTTGACTAATCAAAGGTTGCTTGAACAGGGAAACAACAGAGTTCTGCGATGGAGTCTGTGGCTTGATGGTTATGATTTTGATATTCAATACAAGCCTGGAAAAGAAAATTGCATTGCAGATCTACTGACAAGGGAAGCCGCACCATTAAACGAACCAGATAAAACAATCAAATGGCTTCATCCTCCTTGAGCTCCATGTCTATGGAAGCTCCACCAGGATTCAAATGGATCTTGGTCTGTACAGAATGTAAATACTGTTACTGTTTTGATTGTTTGGTTTGATGTGTGAAGAATAGTCCAGCTTGTTTGCGTATTCTAGAACTTTGGATTGATAAGTATAATGGTTTTGAATCATATGGAAGATATTTCAGAGAACAGAGAGATCTGTTTAGAGGAATAATGACTGGTGGACCACATCAAGGACAAGTCTACATTAGTCTCTACACACCTGCATTAACATATGAAGATTATTGCAAAACTCTTCATCAAATCAAATATGATGGGTGTTGTTGAATAGCTTTTGAATGTGATTTGTTCAAAGATTATTACTATTCCTGGTCTGGTTGGTTGTATTTATTATTCTGGACATACTATCCAAGGGATGTTGATTTCTTCTCCAACACTGATAAAGAAGCCTTCAAGATATGGTTCCATGCAGAAATATGTGAAGCTGCTCAACACGAAGCTTGGTTTGTTTTTAGTCTTTCTTTCATGAGCAGTGAGCTACATTATGTGTCAACAGAACCACATGAACCACCTTGCTATAAAGTTACTAGTAATTACTATGGTAACTTATGTGTGCCTGAAGATGAATTAGTTCCAGCATTACAAGGATCACCTTTCTACAGGTGCTTTAGTGGGCTTCCTCCCTTCTCGTCAGATCACAGCTCACCTCCATCCAGTCACGAGTATAATAGTGAATTTTCATTTGATTCTGTAGTTGAATTTAATATTCAAAATATGTTAGAAGCGTGATGGACCCAGTTGTCCATGATATGAAATATAGATTGTAAGATTCCTTTCATGTCTATCGGGCCGACAGTGGTGTCCCGACGGTACGTGGGTTCCGTAATCTCCACAGTGTAAAGTTTAGGAATCTTAGCTTTAGTCTATGTCATTCCAGAAAAGTATGATGGGTCCCCATATGGCCGAGCCTCCAAGGGACAAGATAACAGTTGTAGTCCAACAGCTGCATATCTCTTCATGGAATCTCTTTTGACTGGCAGTTTCCCGTAGCCTAGTTACCGGGAACTGGCTAGTGTTAGTATAAATAAAGGCCTCCTCTCCTCATTTCGAGCATTCGGAATTGGAGTCGAGAGAGTCTTAGTAAGAGTCTAGAGTCGAGCAGTGCGTATCCTCTTTGCTTCACTTGCCTTCGGGATCTTGTGTTAGCAAATGAAAAGCATTGATCTCAAGTGTAATATAAGTCTGTAAGGTCATGTCTGCCCTGAAGTGCTCCCCGTTTTCTAAAAAAACATCATTTAGGGCCTCAAAATGGCCCCGGAAGTTAAAAACTGCTAAAAATAGTAAATTACCAAAATTGCCAGAAACATGTTTTGGGTCAGTTGGAGAAGGTGGATGGCCACCGATATCCACCTGGATCATTATTATTTCAAGCTTCTCCTCTTCCTCTCTTCAACCTATATAAGAAGAGTTCGAACCCTCTCCTCACCACAGTTTTGCAACACAGTTTTGCAACACAATTTTGAAACAGAGTTTTCATATGCAGGTTGAGGGTGAAGTAATAGAGGAGCACATCGGTGATAAAGAGGCAGCATATCAAAGGTGTATTTCAGCAAGGTCTTGTAAGTCTTTGTCAGGTCAGAGTCATCTTGGCAAGCTCTTTGAGAGAAGTACATTCATGGTGGATATTTGTAAGAAATCTTACATTATTAATGCAATAAAGGAATACTGTTTGTTGGGGGTTTTCTCCATGTACATGGTTTCCCCAGGGTATATGTGTTGTTGATATGCATGTTTACTTATCTACATAATTATTGCTATTCGATTATGATTTGAAATTGTTGAAGTGTATTAAGCTGGAATCAAAGTATTGAAGAAAATAAAAGAATTAATCCGCATAAGAAATCAAGCTCATAATCTAACAATAACATAGGTTTGGATCAACAACACTCTTGTTGAAACCCAAACTCATCAAGAATCCATCCATCTGATATAGTTTCGAACTCATGGATGGTAGTACGGATGGAAGTGTATCAGGCTTACTGGATCAAGTGTCTCATCACAGACAACTCCCTCTATTTGTGAGAGTCTTTTGGCTATAGATATCACTTTGTATTTCTCGACACTTCCATTAGTTGCATGCTTGATCTTATAGATCCACTTGGAAGTCACCACAGACTTATCTCCTGGTCTTTGAACAATATCTTATACATAATTCTTTAAGATATATTGGTATTATTCTTTTATGGCATCTTGCCATACCTATTCCCATGTTTCTTCTCCAAGACAAGGGGGCTCAGAATCAATGAAGTGGCTCATGACTAAAGGATAGCTCAAAAATCTCTTTTTGATTTCTCGGGATGTGCCTTGAGAGGCTTGTATGTTTCTCTGCCTCCTGCAGAGTCAGCCTAGGAATGCCTTTTATGCCCTACTACAATATCTATGGACATATCAACTGGAGCAACTGGATTATTTGGAATAATGTATCTCTCCCTCTGAACTATTGAAGGGGGAGAAGGTATTGTCTCACTGTCAGTCTCCATCTGATATTCTCTGGATCTTTTGAAAGTCTGTCTTTTCTTCAAGGACAACATCTCTGCTTGACTCAATCTGTCTCTGACCAGGGATATCGATATGGAATGTCTTCTAAGATTCATTGTATTCCCATAAACATATCCTTTATTCCTAAAGGGTCTAGCTTGGACTTCTTCTCTTTCGGTACATGAAAATACACTGGGCACCCAAATATCCTGAAGTGTTCAATCTCAGGATTCACTCTAGAGAAGGCTTCTTCTGGAGTTATGTTTTTCAAATTCTCGTGAAGGCCCTTGTTATGAACATATACTATGTCATGCATGTTTTTTTCAATAGAATCATAGAAGGATTTCGATCATGCATTATTGCATTGGTTGCCTCAATGATGGTTATATTCTTCCTCTTTCTCAAATAGTTTTGACTCCCTTTGAGTCAAGTGACTCCCTCTAAAGGATAAACATCTTCCTTTGTTGTTAACCTGTCTGGAACAAGAAAACAAGAGGAACCAAAACAATAATATCTCCTAAAGGAGAATAATGAGTACATCTCTAGAATCAAAACAATTTAAGGATTGTTGTCACATCTACAACACCTACTTGTAATGTATAAAACTTTTAGAAATATAAGTTAGAGGAATGAAAATTAAAACAATCAAACCTGGAGTCTTCACTCCCAGTGTGTTGTTCCTCTGAATGCATTGAGATCCCTCTGGATCCATGACTTCAGCAAAAAGTTCCTTCCTCCTGAAATTTCTTTTATGACAATGATACAAATAATATATATATAAGTGCATACCTAAGGGTGCTTATATGATTTCTACAATGGCACATAGTTGATCTATGTCCTCTTGACATCTTCATGAAGAGGGTAGTCATAGTGTCACCTTTTTGTCTCACCCACAATAAGCCTTCCTCTGAAGTCTTGTCTTCCAGGAACTTGAAGTTGCTTGATCCATCAAGCATATCTTCCATCATAGTTATGTTCATTATAATTTTAGATTCTTCACAAACCCTTGTTAATTGGGCTAGAAAACATAATGGCTAGGCTAGGTTAGCACTTTTAGGTTTTGTTGGACTTATGACTACCAAATATAAGACTTTGAAAAATAGGAGAACACTGGTGAGCTAAAGAGCTCCTTCAATGAGTTGCAGAAACCCTAATTCTGAAATTTCTGTAGAAATTAGCGAAACCCTAGGGCCAAAATTTCAAAATGCTCGGAATGTCACTCTGAGAGTCTCTAGAGGTGCGCTGGAGGAGGTCGTACTCTCCTATTCCAAAATTATCCCCAACGTTCAAGTATTAAGGGTTGAAACACCTCATAAAGGAGGGTTGTATGGATTTTCTGGAAACCTTAGGAGGGTCGTACGGTTCTGCGAAAAAGAGAGGAGACTGGTAGATGCTTGTGCAATGGGTTCTTCAAGAGTTATGCTCTGATACCATGTTTATTTTTCAATAATCTAGGCTTAAGCATGAAGTTCATTCCATTTTAGCATTTTATTTAAACCATAGACAATTTGTTGCAGCAACCAAGATCATAAGAAGAAACACCATGCACAAGTACATAAGAGGTATCATGGGAAACCCTTCTCAATAAGGGAAGAAAACCCAACCAATCATTTTCTATATTCTTCAAGAGAAAGACCTTCACCACCAAGAAAACCTAGCACACAAAAGGGTTCTCACAAACCCTAGAAGACTAGTGCCCAAGAGAGGTGTGCACTTTTCCCAAGTAGATGTACTTGCTGAAATTTCCAAACACACACAAAAAAAGTGTTTCCTCAATGGGGAATTTACCTTTACTTATACTACATTGAACCTGTCAACAAAAGTGTCTATTAGCACAATAGGGCCGACCTCACTAGCTCACAATATAATTAATATTAACTAGATTAATTATCATTTAAATTAATTATTAATCACATTAAGGTGGGGTCGACCTGTACCCTTTACATTACAATTAGGGTTACAGGTAGGTCTAACTCTTGAACAATATAGCAAGGGATCTCATACAACCACTAGTGCTCAGCCACTAGGAGAACATCCATATGGATTTCCATATCTCCATCTCACTACATTACATAGAAGAACCACTTCTTCATTAGTGCTCGACCACTAGGATCATGTTCACCTGTGCTCTTCCACAGGCACGTCCACTCAACATATATTATTTCCCACTGCATTACACAAGAGAGTCATCTAGAGTTTCTCATAAACTCTCTTCTCAGAGGAGGCTTATACATCATCTCCATCTCAGTCTCATGAAAATGCACCCAGCACTTTGGGATTTCACACATTCACCTTGTGCTCAGCCACATGCACGTCCAACTCTACAGATCTCCTTTCTCACTGCGTTACACATGAGAATCATCTAGATTTATTTTCAACTCTCTGTAAGGAGGATGTCATCTCTATGTTCCAGCTCTGTCTCAGATAGGAACCACATACCCCTCTCAAGGGCTCTCTCATAGTTTTGTGTCCTAGAGAATGTCTCACGTAGTTGCAATCATCAACATGACACAACCTGCTTTTTCCAAGCAATATTCTAACTTGTCCATGTATATGCCAAAAAGGGTAGGGGACAAGGGACAACCTTGTTTGACTCCGATATTGCAATTAATCTCTTTTGACCATCCCTCTGTTGATTAAGGTTGGTTGTCATTGATGTCAACCCTTGAAGAAAGACCCGTAGCACAAAGGTTTGGGTAATGGACCCAATAGTGTTTGATGTAAATATGACTCATTATTGTTTTTTCATGGTTGATAAGAAGTAAATATGGATGAAATCCAAAGTGGTCCCCTTATGGTGAAAGCCCTCACGGGAAGACGCTTTGTGGAGTAAGAGAACCCATGCTTAATTGTGGAATAATGAGATGAAGGAAAGTGAATTTGTTAAGGAAAATATCCTAGATGGATAGTTCTTGTCATGTCATTTCCGGTGGTATGTGGAATGTCACATAATTCCTCACGGTTAGAGAGTTATGACCATGAGAAGTTGGAAACCCCAAGTTTGGGTAATGGACCCAAGTTTGTTTGATGGGTAACGATATGAGTTATGATATATTTTCAGATAATACTATTCTATATGGGTAATACATGTCATGCCATTTCTGGTGGTATGTAGAACGTCACATAACTCCTCACGGTTTGAGAGTTATGGCCTTACGAAGTTGGAGGACCCTCATATGTCATCTAGAAGCCCTAAAAGGCCAAAGTAATCAAAGTGGTTTAAGAGATTTTAAAAGGTAAATAATAAAGTGAAATGATGAGTGTATCATATTCAAAGTGAATACAAAATAAATTATTTCAATAATAATTTTAATGGAGAAATTAGAAGTGGACCCACCCTAAAATAAGGAAAGTGGAGCCAAGTGACCTAGAAGATGTTTTTAAGGAAGCTACTTGAAGAGTATAAATAAGAGGCAAGGCTCTCTCATTTGAATCACACTTGAGAATATTGAATATCTATACGTGTCTGAGGTTCACAAATGATATCTAAGCCGAAATTCTGAGGAAAGTGAAGAAAAGAAGGCCGAAATGCAAGGAAGGATAAATTCTTTTGATGGTGCTTTCTATGGTATGTTATTTTCAGGTCATCTCACCATTTTCGCTATAACTTTTTTTCTATAATGATTCAGATTCTAAAATTGCTATGCAAGTGAGAAAACATATCCAAGTATCTGTGGTTAACAATTCATCTTGTGGGTCGTTTTATTTTTTGAGTTACACTCTGTGGAAAATAGGGTTTGTGGCCAGTCTTGAAACTAGTCAAAATCAGGTGTTTCGGGTAAAAACGTCATAACTTATTCATAACAGATCCAAATTCAGTGAGAAAATGTGTTGGTTAGGGTACAGTCTGTAGTATGTTGTGTAACAGTTTCAGATCATTTCATCAAACATTGTGTGTGGGGCATGCTGTACAAGGTCGCTCTCTAGAATAAGCTAGAATTCAGCAAGGTATGCCATTTTTGCTATAACTCATTTTATGAGAGGTTCCAAGTAGTGCCACTTGGAGGAATTGCATAAAACACACTGAAGAACATTGTGTATCAGTTTCATATCTTTATACATTACAGGTTCAAAGTTATGATTACTTCAAGTTAGGGTTGTTGACTAATCCAAAATTAGGCATGTGAAACTAAAGAAAAGTTTGATGAAAATGCTAGTCTCTTGTTTTTAAAGTTAAGGAAGGTTTGCAGGAATGTGATCATATACACCAGGTCTATTACAGAGCTACAAATCAGATTTGGATAATGAAATTGATGAGGGATTTTGGTTGAGGTACATATTGAGTACATGGTTGACACAAGTAGTTGATGAGTTGGCGCATATACATGAGGTGTATAGTTGATGATGTTGGTACACATTGATGAGTCATAGTTGATGAGTAGTTAACACATGATTGGTACATACTTGGCACATGGTTGGATGCACCTTTTTATGGTACAGGTTGATTACAGGTTGGTGCATGGTTA
>JASDQU010323966.1:0-10646 GCA_032191745.1 Picea mariana
TCTCCAATGATTTGGGTTCCCAAAGGCAAACCTCATTTTGAATGTTATCCTTTAAAGCTCCTATGAATACATCAATCAAGTGATCATATGGAATATTGGTTACCTTTATATTCAATCTTTGGAAGTTCTCAATGTGCTCGGTAACTGAACCCTTTTTTTTAATTTTATCAATTGGCTAAAGAAGGTATTGCTCCTTGTATCCTCATAGTGTGCTATCATTTCTTCTGTGAAAATTGTCCAAGTGATGAGTGATTTGCAAGAACAAAGCCATCGATACCATACAAATTGATTAGGTTCTAAATATAAAGAAGCAATTTGTACCTTTTGTGTATGTGGCACATTATGTAGATCAAATAATTGCTCCATCTGAAGTATCCATGTGATTGGGTCCTTGCCATCAAACTTCCTCATATCGATCATAGGAACGTGGTTGGTCTTCAACCCAAAGTTAGAGTTTCTCCATTCCTGATTCACCTTCCTTGTGTTCTCATCATGAATTTCATGGAATTCATTTTCACTTTAAGGCGTCTTCTCTGTTACGAAATTTTTCAATACTTCTATGATCTCCTATTTTAAACCATCCATCTTTGCCTCCAACTTAGCTTCCATCTCTTGTAGTTCATCTTTTTTTACTATCTTCTTTTGTAAATCATTTATGTCCCTATGCATTTCTTTACCTTCATCAAGAGTCCAAGTAGGATTGTCTGGAGGCTTATTTGGTGTAGAAGTTCCCTTTTTGGGTGGCATGTTGGCCAAGTATCACTTTTGAACCTTGATATTGAGGTGGTTCTGCTAGACAATCTTTCTTCTATTGTATCTCCCAAGTTTTGGCCCTTCTGGGTATGAAAAGTTATTTTATGTAGTTCTCTAATATTTCTTCTCTGCAATGCCACAGGTCTGATCAAAATTGGATGTGCCAAGTGGAATTTACGGTAACTTCCCTACAACTTGTCGATTTTTGGCCTTTCCAGGAGATATCACTTGTATAGTGTGCCTCGCACAAAATAATTGATATAAAATTCTGAAACTCGTACCAAAAGTACTATAGACTTTCCACGATCCAATGAAACTAGTCCCACTCAATTTGGATACTCTAGGAATAAGTTATGATTGTTTTACCTGGAACACCTTCTTGAGACTAGTCAATAGGACTAGTCAGATACCCTATCTTACACAGGGTGTATCTACAAATTTAAGATGACCCAGAAGCTGAAATTTTTACCACATATACCTTACTAATTTCTATGAATAGCCTCTAGATTTTAGGGTCTGAAACATTACATAAAAAAAAATTATATTGAAACTTCCACAATGACTCAGTTCAGGATGATTCCAGAACCCTATCTTGTACAGGTTGTATCTCCTAAAGTATAAGGCCTATGGAGCTGAAATTTGAACCAACATACCTTGATTCGTCTGATAAATATCCTCCAAGTTGTTTCTTATGAAACGTTGTAGAGAAAAATTTATAGCGGAAATTCCAAGGTGTCTCAGATGTAGCGGCGAAACCCCAACACCTTGAGCTCTAATACCATATGTTAAGAACCAAATATCAATATAGCATAGAAAAACCTCAGAAAAAGTACTCAACGCCTTGAAAAAGAGATAATTTCAAATAATAAGCCTCTTCGAGGGGGAAATATCCTTTTACCCCACTTAAATGTTCAAGTACAAGATGATTCAAAATGAAAATGTCTTCTTGGTATATATAGGAGACTAGGAGGTATAATTACAACTAATGGCCTAAATCTGACATAAATAAAATAACATTACTAATATAATATGCCCCAATTAAGGGGTAATGAGCCAATATTAGGGCTTAACATGTTTTTGTTACTTCATTATATTAATACTCCTTTAATTTATGTAAGAGTGTGGTAGTGATTTTATTTCAGCTGAGTGTATTTTCAAGCAAGAGCGAATTTGATTGATTTTAAGTTATGTGTTTTAATTTATTAAATAGATAATAGTGTTAGTTGGAATTTGTTGCTTTCATATATTGTGCATGGTAACTTTGAAATAAAAGGCTTCCTCGGGTTGAAAAATTAAATAGATGGGCAAATACTACAATGCAATTAATTCAACATTAGTTTAGCCTAATGTAGCGACTGTTGTTCCTTTGAGTGTAGTTGATGTTCATTTGAAAGGAACAACTGTCATTCCTTTCACGCGACTATTGTTCCTTTGAGTGTAGTTGTTGTTCATTTGAAAGGAACAGTTGTCGTTCCTTTCGTGCGACTGTTGTTCCTTTGAGTATTGTTGTTGTTCATTTGAACGGAGAAACTATCATTCCCTTTACGATTGTTGTTCCTTTATAGGTGTTGCATATCTAGAGGTTGGGTATTGAAAACAGAAGGTAAGAACCTACGTAGGCAACAAGTAAAATGCTTGTGCCAGTGCCTACCTTTGGTTGATGCATAGAGGTTGTTCTTAGGACATATTTAGAGCCCAACACACTTGCAGAAAGAGCGCCTTACAGGACCTCATCGGAAGCTTCTCCCACTCCATTATGGTTTGTACACCATCACCAAGGTTGTGGGTGATAATGATTTTGAGTTCAACATTCCTCCTTTCCTTGGCTTGCACCCAGTGTTCAACGTGGATATCCTTCGACACCAGCAAAGATCAACCCAAACTGCATACAATAGGCATCCAGTGATTAGATTGTGGACAAAAATACCAAGGGCACTTGCCAGCAAAGGATCCATCTTTATCAAGTTTTCAAATCAGGGCAGCTCCTGCACCAAGGCAAGTGGCTCACCCGGGGCCAAATCCAACAGAAATTTCCTCATCTGATGGGGGAACTCAACGCAATGGAGACCATTTCTTCCTAGGAGGGAGGATTACTAATCCGGAATATATTTGTAGAACGAAATGAATACATATTATTATCAAAAGATGATTAACAAATAATAACATATATATAGTAAAACCGGTTTCTATTCAATAAGGAAATAAGTTGAAACTGTAAAATGCAGCAGAAACAAGCTTGCTAGAATGGTGGTGGCTTATCTCTGAGAATAGATGTGATGGTTGTGCTCATTCGCAAGAAGATGATTACAATGAGGCTCTGGAGGCCTTTTTACAATAAATAGGAATGTCAAAAACCCTAGACATCCAAAAAACCTAACCCTAGGAGATGAAGCACCAAAAGTCATGTGGGCTCTATTTGGGTAAGTTAGTACATCAACTTCCCAGGGTCGTAACTTTTGCATACGAACTATGTTTTAGGTGCACGATAGCCCATTGGAAAGGTATATCTGAGGAATACACATTTTTTTGCTATCAATCAAAGTTCATTTTGACCGTGGTGAGCCCTAAAAAACATTGTTTGGGGCCTCAAAATGGCCCCACAAGTCAGGGACCTGAAAACTAGGGAAAAAACTACCAAAATGAGCTAGTTGGAATAGGTGGGAGGCCACCGACATCCATATGGATAAGTGATATTTACCACACTCATGGGATAGTCTGGTTGTGGCCATAGGTAGTAATACAACTACCTTGAAGTTTAATGAAGTGGTCTCATCCTTGTTGTCGAAGGAAATTAGATGAAAGAACATGGAAGGATGAATCATAGATACATTATTTGCAATAGGATGCTCCCAGTAAAGAAACAGATCTAAGTCCTCAAGTGGGAGATCTAAATCTAAGGGAAGATCTAAGTGTCCCGGAAAGTTTGCAAAGGTATGCTAGAGATGTGGAAAAGAAGGGCACTACAAGAAGCAGTGTAGATCCAAAGTTGAGAAAAAGAAGGGATCTGAAGAATCTCCTTTTATAGAAGAAAAGACCTCCAAGGAAGAAGGAGGAGACGTTTACTTGGCTTCTTCAAGCACAAATGCATATCATGAGGCATGGTTGGTTGACTCAGGTTCATCCTTTCATATGACTCCCCATAGGGAGTGGTTATGTGAATATGAAAGGTATGATGGAGGTAATGTTTTCCTAGGTGATGACTCAACAACCAGGATCATAGGTTGAGGAAAAGTCAAGTCGAGGCTTATAGATGGAAGGATTAGAACACTACCTGGTGTTCTGTACTTCCCAGGATTGGCCATAAATTTTATTTTTGTAAGAAAAATGGCAGATGCAGGGGTAAAAACAATATTTGAAAAGGAAACTTGTAGGATGGTTTGAGGAGCAATGGTGTTGTTGAAGGGATTTCGGTTTGGAACTTTGTATAATATGAAAGGAAGCACTATTAGTGATGGGTGTAATAGTTCCATTGTTCCTAATATTGAATTTAAAGAAGAAATAACTCCTACATTCTCTAGAGAAAAGGTTATCCTATGGCATCAAAGACTGGGGCATATCGAAGATAAGGGTCTTCGACTACTACACGGTAAAGATATGGTTGAAGGTATGTCTAATTTCTCTCTGGATTTTGATTTATGTGAACATTGTTTATATGGGAAGCGGAGTCAGGTAAGATTCCCCTCTGGTGCAAGGAGGGCAGAAGGAATTCTACATCTAGTTCACAGTTATGTGTTTGGACCTGTGTCAGTTCCATCATTAAGAAAATATGTGTGCTATGTCTCATTTATAGATGAATTCTCAAGGAATACTTGGATATATTTCCTCAGGAAGAAATATGAAGTCTTTGACAGGTTTAAAGAGTTTAAGGCTCTTGTTGAGAATTAAACAGAGAAAACAATTAAGGTGTTGAGGATAGATAATGGCAGAGAGTTATGTGGGAATGAATTTGAATATTTTTGTGCAGTTGGCAGTTTGATGTATGCAATGGTCTGTACTAGACCATACATTGCACATGTAGTGGGAGTTTTGAGAAGATATATGTCAAAACCATGGAAGGATCATTGGATAGTAGTATAAAGGGTTTTCAGGTATTTGTGTGGCATTGTTAGCTATGGATTGTGCTACCAAGGAAGACCAGGATTGGACAGATTGTTGGGCATACATGGTTTTGTGGATGCAGACTGGGGTGGATATTTGTATTGTAGGAGATCTAAAAGTGGGTATGTGTTTAACCTGTTTGGAGGAGAAATCAGTTGGATGAGCAAAAGATAGGTTGTAGTGGCACTTTCAACTACCCAAGTTAAATACATGGCAGCCACTCATGTAATTAAGGAAGTATTATGGTTACAAATATTGTGTTCAGGTATTGGGTTTGAATTGGTACAACAAGCTATAAGGATATATTGTGACAGTCAGAGTTCAATTTTTTCTGGTGAAGAACCCAACTTATCATTCAAAGACAAAGCATATTGATATTCAATATCACTTTGTGAGAGACATGGTTGAAGAAAAGAAAGTGTTGTTGATAAAGTTGGACACTTTGAAGAATGTTGCAAATTCATTAACAAAATATGTGAGCACTGAGAAGTTCTCTTGGTGTAGAGTATCCATGGGAATTTCTTCCCTAGATTGTTGACTATGTAACCTTGTAACCCCCTGTATGGAAAGAAAACAACAAGTGTGAGAATGTTGGGCATGTGTTAAATTGTTTGCACGACTAGTTATAATGTTTCCTACATTGTGTTGGGTGCATAGGGGAGTTGCAAGGGGCGATAGCCCCCTTGTGTGGGGATTCGGGGGCTGCCCGCGAGAAAAAAAAAATTACCTCAGGAAATGTGTCACATTTTTGCCTCGTTTTTTGTGTTTCCTCGATTTTCATGTCCATTTTTGGGCATTTTTTTGGCACATGGTTTTTGTCGATGGTTTTCTGTTTCCGGTTAAGGAATTAGGGTTGTTGACTAATCCATGTCATTGGGTTAGGGTTTTGGATGTCGTTGGCTCATATATGTATATTGTATTGTAAACAATATATCACTATGAATTAATATAGAATATGTTGGTTTTCCTAGTTTGGGTTTCCAAGGGAAAAATCTATGTGTAATGTGTGTATTTTTCATTGTATTTTTTGTATTCTTTTATTGAAAATATGTTTGTAGTAAAAACTTGTACAAGGTTAAAATCTGCATTTGGGACTCATTAGTATCTAAACCTTGGTACTCAACTACCTTAAAGAGAAAATCCAAAACTGCAAAAGAAGCAAAGAAAAATAATTCAATAGCATTAAAGGAAATCCATAATGGACTGTCAGACCAAGTCCAAGAAAATATAGGACATTGCACCTCTGCTAAAGTACTATGGCTCTAGCTAGAGGATTCTTATCAAAATATAGGACAAGACATAGAAAAGGAGGATTCGTATCAGAATAAAGAACAAGACAGAGAAAAAAAGAATCCCAATCAGATTGAAGAACAAAACACAGAAGAGGACAATTCCATCAAAGAATTGATGCAAACCCCAGTCATCAACAAAGAAGACTACTACATCAAGGAATTTATGAATACCTCAATATTCACTAAAGAAAAACTATTATATTTTAAGACTGATGTTGTAGCTACATTAGAAGTGATTAGTTTGGAACCAGGAAATGGTCTATATATTGAAGTTACAAAGGATGTTCTTGACCAGCTTGAATACATAGTTATGTGCACTTTAGAATATTTCGATAAAATTCAAAAGAAAGATACGTTTCTACTACAATATTTAGATCAATCTAAAAAACATGAAGAGAAAGAACAAAAGACTTTGCTAGAATACAAAAAAGAAGAGATCAATAGATTAAACACGGAAGTTGTTGATCTAACAAAATAAATGAACGAGTTAAAGGCATATGAAAAACTCAATAAATACATATAAGAATTAAAAGAAACAAAAGAAATGGTCAATAGTATAAAGACTCAACTTGAAGAAGCTAATGAAAGTGAAGAAACCTTGAAGAGCCAGTTGACTAAAAAGGAAGAATCATGCCACATGCTGGAATTGGAAGTCATCAACCTCAAAAGGAATCAGCTAGAAAATAAGGAATAAATCAAAAGATTACAGACTGAAGTTGTTGATCTAACAAAAGAAATAGAAGAGTTGAAGAAATATGAAAAAGGCAATAAATGCACAGAATTATTGGATGGGACAAAAGAAATAGTCATCAGTATAAAGACTCAACTTGGAGAATCGAAGGAAATAGAAGAAGACTTAAAGATCCAGTTGACTAAAAAGGAAGAAACATGTCACATGTTGGAATTGGAAGTTATCAACCTCAAAAAGACGAATGAAAAGACAAAAGAAACTGTCAAATTCCAGAACATCTCAGCCATCCTGGATAAGATTTGGAATAGTCAAAGACCAACTGATGAAAAAACTTCTCTTGGGTACAATAAGAAATAATAAGGTGGCAAGTGGAACACCATTCATAAACATGAGAAAGAATTATCCTTCTCAAAAGGAAAAAGTGCAATCACAAACCAAATACAAACCATAAACTTTGTTAAAGGAGGAAGTTATAAAAGTCAAAATCAAGAAACATATCAAAAGGAATACTTCTCATGTCACAACAGACTCGAGTATGGAAACACCTTCAATGGTTATTGCTTTTGTTGTAAAAATTTTGGTCACAAAGCATTAGAATGCAAGAGTCCTGAAAAGAAAAATTCAGGAAGGTCCAATAACTTAATGAGATGTTGGAGATGCAATTATGTTGGGCACACAAAAAAGATTTGTCATACCATGAGATGATACAACTGTGATAAGTTTGGGTCCAAATCCCAAGACTACAGGAAATCAAGAAGACAGCCCATGAAAAACAATCCATACAAGTCAGAATGAAATCTAATGAAATTTGGAAGAAAAGAAGAGAGGATAAATCTCAAAGGACAAATGTAGAAAAAAAAATTCATCAAACAGAGTGTATTGTGGAAAGATATGGAGAAGAAAATTAGAAGTAGAAAGCAAGAGAGATGATGAAGATCTTGCACCTCAAAATGAAGAAATTGATAACAATAAACTGAAGGAATAAACTCCTAATAATGAATGTGAAACTCAGAAATTTGCATACGAAGAGGAACAAGCTCAAGGAAGAAGAAGATGAAGAAGATTATGGTGCACAAAACAATGGTGATGATGATGAACTCTCAAAAGAAAATTATTCTATAGAATAGTGTGATGAATAAAACAAATAATATCTAAAGAAAAAAGCAACAAAAGGATTTCAAAATATATAAAGACAGAGTATGAACAGAGAAAATTTATTAATTATATGAAAGAACAGTAAAGATATCTTGGAATCAAAGAACTAAAGAATATCAAGAAGAAGAAGAAATAGATCAAGAATATTAGTAAGCTTCACACCCTTGTCCGTTATGAAAAAGGAGAAGACAGTAAAACCCTATTTGAGCACAAAAATCCCAAGAGATTGAGATAAAAACTGGCACATTCACACAGGGAGAAAAGCAGTAAAATTTTTCTTTCATTTGTCATTGATGTCAAAAGAGGAGAGATCAACAATAAAAACAAATTGGAAAATAAATGGGACAAATACAAGGGAGCATCACCTCAAGGGGGGAATCACCTTAGGGGAGCATCATCTTAGGGGGAGAAGAGAAATATTCCCTTTGTCATTATTGTCAAAGGGGGAGAGATAAAGAGTAAAACAAAGTCAACTCAAAGGACTCAAAATATAGAATACGTTTCACAAGGGAAGTAATATTTTTTACTAAGGTTGTCATCAATAACAAAGGGGGAGATTGTTAGCAATTTGGTTGTCATTGATGTCAACCTTGATAAACAGGTGAAGTATCATTGATTGATTGGTTTGAGAAGCATTGTCAATATTGGACATATTATTATGAAGGTGACTTGAATGTCAAGCATTGTCAATAGTGAACATAATATTATGAAGGTGACTTGAATGTCAAGCATTAACAATATTGGACATAATGTTATGAAGGTGGCTTGAATGTTAAGAATTGTCAATATTAGACATAATTTTATGAAGGTGACATGAATATCAATAGAAATATAATATTGACTAATATATTGCATGATCTTAATACACTCATCCTCTATTGTATAAGGTTGAGATTGTGTCATTAACATCCATGCACAAAAGAAGAAACTGTGAAGAAATTATCCAGATAAAAAGGGTAAATGGATAATCCAATATGGATCCATACAAATCACAAATAAAGAAGTTAATAAGAAATTGTTCATTAAAAGTGATTTAGAAAATATCAATTGAAGAAGAGTCCAGAGATGAGACAGAATGTTAACAGGGGATGTTTGGTGAGGAAGCATTGACACCATTGAGTCACAAGTCGAGTTGATTCAAACAACAATAAGGTCAACTATCTAGAATTCGGTTGACTGCAAGACTAATCGAAGACAAGTCGACTGACTCCAAGACTACAGATTGATGGAAGTTGGAGAAGACAAGTCAATTGATTTCAAGACGAGTCAAAGATAAGTTGACCAACTGAAGGTTGAATTCAAATAAAAATTGAGTCGGGACGACCAAAGTTGAATTTCTCAAGTTGGTTTTCTTCCAAGTCCAGTTGGTCCAAGAAAGAAGTAGCCTAAAGGTTGAAGTCGAAGTAAACTTAAACACAAGTCAGGTTGAGGATGACGCAAGATGGGTCGACTAGAATTGAAATACTCAAGTCAAAATTTCTCCTAGGTGAATCAACTAAAAAGATGTTTGTCGGTCGAATGAGGAAGAAAATATGAAAAAGGGTGAGACCAAGTCAAATCTTTAGTGACTAGCAGCTGAGAGGGAACCAATTTTAATATAACCATAAAGTAAAATGTTTACAAGTTGAGTTTAAATAATCACCAAAAAAGGAGATATGTGGAGGTCGATTTAGACATTCACAAAAAGGTAATATGTACTGAAGTTGATCTGGCATCCGACGATGAAAGGAAAATCTGGGCATGTTTCCTTCAAATAACCACCTGTACCGGCCACCTCGCACACTTTCTAGGGAAATTTCTCACATGGAAACTAATTGGGAATGTTATATAAAAAACCCATGTCGTATAATTTTAAAATTTGTTTCCATCAATTCATAATATTCATACACAAATCATTGTCTAAATTGGTGTACAAAAGTCAATTAATAAAAGTTAGCATTTTTGTTAATTAAATGAAGGGGTGCAATGTTTCATTCCAAAAGGACACATTGTTTCAAGGTGGCACCCTTTGGAGGAATATATAAGTAAAGGAATATGAAGGGAAGAAGGTGTCTTGGTGTGTGTGTGTGTGTGTATATATATATATATAATGGATTGAATGAAAGTTCATTCTATCAAGTTGGTGCGTGTTTACAAGCTGAGTCTCATCATGAGGATTGGATTCCTCACATATCAGTTGGATATGAGATCAACAAGTTGGGTGCTTTTATGAGGGTTGGATTCCTCATTTCTTAGTTGGATATGAGAACTACAAGTTATTGAGAAATACTGAGAGGGGGGGGGTGAATCAGTATTTTGAGCTATCAATAATTTTTAACTTTTCTTTCACTGAAAAATCTTAGTCTACCTTATAGAGATCAGTTGTTGTATATTCTTATGAAAACAGTAATGCATACAGAGATCTTATTATGGATTTCTTCATTTATCAGATGTCTTTTAAACAGTAATTCAACAAAATAAACTAACACAGATGAATAGGCCCCATGAACACCAGGATTTAAGGTGGAAACCCAAATCGGGAGAAAACCACCGCTGTTGTTGTCTCTGTCTTCAATGATTATTATTAAGAAAACATTCTACAACAATGTACTAGTGCAGACTCATACTAGTACGCAGGCTTCTACCTGCAGAAGGCTACAACCTTCTCTCGTTTACCA
>JASDQU010323970.1:0-12971 GCA_032191745.1 Picea mariana
GTTGAGTTGAGTTTAGATGTTGCATTGGCTTTTTTCACCATGCAACATTGGGATCATCACAAACTCACTAATCTTTGTTCAGTCAGTTAACTGAAGAATAGTTGACTAGTTAACTCAGCTAGGTGGCAATTCACTCCTGTAACTGCCTGAGAGACTAGACTAGGTGGCAATTTACTCTTGTAACTGTTGGTGTGTGTACAGATCAATATAGACCACCACTGTGGCTCATTAGTTACTCATTTATTCTATATATATTGTAAATTATTCACTCTTTGAGTGTGGAATACGATTAATGAGAATTCTTCCATTCTTTCTATCTTGCTTCTTCTTTCTCAATTTCTCTCTGCAAATGTGTGTAGTATTTTCTAGCTAGATCTATTCTGTGCAGGTTCAACACATTTACAACATTATCCACTGCAAACTCGGTAATGAATCTTGCAATGATGCTGTTTAGCTAGAAATCGACTGCGTGGGTGAATTTGTTGTTGACTTTTTGTAGATGCGCAATATTTTTCAGTCGTCCATTCTACTAGTCTTATTCGGTTAGTTGGGTGATTGTGTTTTAATCTCAGTATCCACTCCTCTAGAAAATGTTGAAATTCATAGAAAAATGACTCATGAAGATCAATAAATACATACCTTTCCAAATATTGGCACGATGTATACTTGGAATTTATATTATCTTTCTGTGCAAATTCAAGCTCTTTTGTTCTCAACCATCGTATAATCTCCCGCTTATTTGGATTCCATGGTATGAACATCCCCTTCTGATACTGCATTCTCTTCACTGTCCTTCTCTGCAAGTCCCTTCCAATCTATTCTTCTGGGTTCCATTTGGAAACAAAACCATTTATTGGAGGTTTCTGGGCTGACCCGAGTTCTACTTTAGGTTTCCAACAAAACCCTGCAAACCATCGACCCTTTTGGAGACCAGAAGGCAACACTGCGCACATAGTGCACAATGCAGTCTCACCTGAGATGGATTATGGGTGACTGCATAACCCATATGTTTGCATCCTTGGAAGGGAGACTATTTTAGGGATTGGAGACATTATTTTTACCTCAACATACATCACATATATTATTCTAACACATATTTATACCCAAATCTACCATTCAGTAATCGGTTACATTCATTCAAGATTTATTCTACAATAAATATCTTGTCTATTATATTATATGCTACATTTTCCTACTTACAAATTAATCCATTCATAAGAAAACAATAGTAAGAAGTAACATGAACATTTCACACAAAGACACAAATTTATCGTGGTTCACCCCCCTTGGGCTACGTCCACAAAGATCTGGCTTTCTTGGCTCTTTTATTATTCTCCATCAAGGTTATAGCATTGTGTGAATTACATTTGAGGCTGAAAATATCACACTAAGATCCAAAACTTGCGACCTTACCCTCAATTACAATGATATCTCTCAAAAACTCTGTTGCTTTGTCTCACAAACTAGCTCTCAGATCATCCTCATGATCAGATCTTGCTAACTCCTTTTTTCCGCTATCTCACACCGTATATTTATATTACAAAAAGGGTTAATGAACCATTACAAAAATGACCAAAACCATAACCCACTAAACCTAGGTGGATTATATTTGTCCACTTTCTAACTTCCTAAGCATGGTTGGTCCAAAATCCAACCGTTTTCCTCATTGATCCACGTCTTTATTCCTTTCTTTGAATTTTCGGGTTTCATGGCATTGCTTTTCCAGGTTTTCTGGTGCACACTCCTTGTTTGGTCCATTTCCTAACTTCCTTCATTAATTACCATGGCTTTCCATAATCTTCATTAATATTTCCTGGAACTTTGTTCCAAAATGGTCTACGCCAACATTGCTGCCTCAAATACTTGAGACATGTTTTAGTCTTCCAGAAGTCTTAATCCATAATATTTTCTATCTAGGATGATTTCAATGATGCATTATATATCCTTTAAGAGTGTGCAAATATTATGCAAATACTGCTCAAGAATTACCTTCATTTGTTTCTAGACTACTAATTTTCATGATAGTAGTCAACTATTCACTCATTTATAACCCAAGAGCCTCTTCATTTTTGTTGTCTCAAATAGTGATATGGTTTAGGTCCCATATTGATCCAGGGGATCAAATTTTGCTCAAAAAATCAAAGTGCTTGAAATCACTTCAAAACGGACAGGTGCGTAGGCCTTGTTGAAGCTAGGTTTTAAAATTTTTACCTCTAAAACTAAAACTTTTCTTTTTCGGGATTTGGCTTTTCATAAGGTATAATCCTCACTATCAGTCCAAAAGACCGGTATCGAAGTCCCGAAATGATTTCATTTCTTCGTTATAATAAAATATAGAAAGCTCAAGTGTTATTAAAGTCTAGACGCATGTTCTATAAAGTAATTTAAATCACAATAAATTAAAACGCTAAAGGAGTTAATTAACCATCTTTTAACCTTTCAGAATTTGGGGTTTACTCAGAACAATACATTTTCGATACATTTTGAATCACGAAATCCTGATTCCCGATTTCTCGAAAAAAGTGGAAGTCAGTCTTAAGCCTGATTAATTAAAATTAATCCCATCGCGATTTCGGGATTCGGGGTTTGGTGGTGACATACCTCATGTAAGCGCGATCCCCGAAATGTGAAGTCCCAACTCAATACCGTAGTTAAGACCTAAGAACTTTTCCCATCATGATTTTGGGATTCAGGGTTTAGTGGTGACATACCTAATGTAACCGTGATCCCCGAAACCTCAAAACGTGAAGTCGTGACTCAATACCGTAGTTAAGACCTAAGAACTTTCCCATCGCGATTTCGGGATTCGGGGTTTAGTGGTGACATACCTCATGTAACCGCGATCCCCAAAACCCCGAAACGTGAAGTCGCGACTCAATACCAAAATTTAAAGAGAACTAATTTCATTTTAAAAATACATTTAATGGTAATTAAACTTCTTAGGTACTTTCTTTTTCGGTCTCCGTCAAACGAGATATTTTGAATTTTGATTTTAGAATTGCCGAAATATGGCCACATTAATAATGGATAGATCGAGATTTCTGTGACACAAATGCATATCTCAGAAATATTCTCTGCATTAAAGGTATTAAATTCTTGGTAGCTGCGTCAGTACTTTCACCATAAAATGAGTTAAAATAAAATTAGAGGTCTGTGTTATGAAACTTATTCTCGCTTTTTCTATCAGAAGTAAGTCGCATCTAGCCGAACTTTCACACCTCTCTTCCGTGACAGGTTTTCGTTCCAATACAAAAGTCATGGCACCAAAGAAGGGACCCAAGAAGAGTGAAGATACAACTGAGATTTCCAACCCAAAGGGAGACGTCATATCAGACACCACACCACATTCTATCGACTCAATTAAATCATGGAGACAAATTTATGAAAATCTGGACTGCGAGATAAAAAATTCCCCTAACGACTCCGAAAATCACCTTCGGGACATAGCAGAATCAAAACTTCACAAAATTGCAACACGCCCACAACTCATGGCATACAACGACATGATCAGTTGGGCTTTTGAAAAGGTTGATATTCCAATGAGAAGCATTTTAAATGATCAAGGGGCCATTATCGACTCATTTAGACCTGAACATATCCAGGTTATGTACAATTTCTCACCCAATCCTAAATTCATTTACAATGCCAAATTTATATCTGAATTTCAGAGAAAGGAATGCACAGAGGCAGACCAAACTTACCCTGATTTAATCAAAGGTTGGTGGAGATGTCCGTCAAAGTTTAGGGCCGATACCCATGGAATTTATGCCATAGCCTCTTTGAATGAGTAAATGGTTTATGTAGCCATGATGCTGTGCAGACTCTTTGGCAAAAAGAATCCTTTTCATTTCCCCGCAGAATGGGTGCCCTTTTTAGAAGAAGCATCAGAAGGATATAGTTTCAACTGGGACAAGATTTTGTCTGATAATATAGCCAAAGAGGTTTCGGATTACAGAGTTGCAAGAGCCCGAGGTCAACCAATGGCCTTTTACATGTCGACATACATCATGGACGCAATTTTTTTAATGAATCCATTCCCCCTGATGAATTGAAATTGGAACACAACCTGCCTTGAACCCATTCACGAATATCACTCTAAGCTGTGGAAAGAAAACACAAAAAAATCGTTTTACGAAATTTGCCATTTCATGGTGATACCAATGCATAAAATGTTTTTCGGCTGTGACCCTCCTCGCATTTCTGAAGCAGTTTCGAATAGCCTCAAGCCAATAGCAGATTGGTTCATTGAAGAAAGCTTCTCCTACATCAGGGTTTATGGGTGTTCAATTCCCCCTCATGCGCTTCCGAAATTCCTCCCAGATAGACTGGTGTGTAGGGAAGTAGCACACCAAATAGTAAAAGGTGGTATCATAATAGAGCTAAAGGCAGCTCAAAAGAAGTACTGGCCAATCTTCCCTGTACACATCAGGAAATTTTCATTACAAAATTTGGGACATTCCAGAGTGGAAGCATAAGCACTCGAAGAAGTTAAACTGTTAAATATTGAGTACAAAAGGCATGACCCTTATCAACAAGTGAACAAACACTTGATACACTGCAATATGAAAGCATAAGAACATGAGGAGTCCCCTTGGGACGATATGTTCAAAGGGACCAAGTCCTATAAATAAGTGTTAGAACGAGTACAGACACTATCATCTAACCTGCAAGCCAACTTTCGGACCTTCCAGAAGCATAGACATAGTGGTCTACCTCAAGTACTTCAAGGAGAAGAGATCACCCTCCCCTAGGAGCAAGAAAGTGTTCCCCCAGGTTTCAAGCAGGAAGCACAGAAGAAGGGAAATCCCAAAAAATCCCTACAGGATACAAAAAGGCCTCCACCAAGAAAAAAGACCGAAGTAGAGAAAAGGTCAGGGAGACCTCCCAAGTCTGGTAAGATTACTCCCCCTTTATCACCTAGTGTTGATGACAATACGCCTACGGTGGCAGGAGGGAAAGGATCTACAGATCTAGGGAGCCCCATAGATTCCTTAACCCCCCTATAGTCCACTTTTGGACTCCCACAAACATGAGCTCTATTTGTTGATGACCTTACCTCCATTCCCATAGATGAGATTCCTCCTTCTGATTATTTTTTAGTAGAAAAAGGAAGGCCGTCTTAAAACAGGAGATGCATAAGAAGGAGGGGAGTATGGTTAAAAAACATAAAGTCTTGATAGACGGACAAAATTTGGAGGAAGAGGATTTCACTACAGAGATAGTAGGTTCCATGGGAGCCATGGCAAAACCAAACTTTTTTACTGTGGGAAAAATGAGAACTAGGATAAAGAAGAGTGATAAAATCATAACTCAATTACAAGAGCAGTTAAAAAATGATGAGGAAAACATTAGAGAAGAAATGAGTAAAAGCTTGGAGCAGACAAGAGTTGCCGAAAGTTTAGAGGTTGAATTACTCAAAACGAGCCTGGATGAAATGAGCCAGAAAATGGAAGCAAGTCAGCTACAGATTACTCAGCAAAAGGAGCATGTAGAAAAATTACAGGCTAGATTAATATTGATGGAAGGTCAAATTATAGATTTAAAATCTTTTCAGGCTCAGTCATTGGAGGTACATTAAAAAATAGAAGTTGGACAACATAAATTAATTTCCAAGATAGAGATTGTTCAGAATTACTTTCAAGAAGTAGATAATGCATTTGATAATATTATCCCGAGCGAAAAAGAAGCCAAAGCAGTGAGGATTACTCTCCAAAAGGCAATTATATATTCGACAGGTGAAGAGGTATCCAAAACTACAAAAGTATTAGCCACAGAGAAAATCAGAGGTGACATCATGCTCAAACTATGGGAAACCAACATAACTGAAAGTAAAAGAATAATCAAAGAAATTAGAGATGATTGTGAAGAAGTTTTTGATCTTCTAGACAAAGGGTCATTAAATATTGGAAAAGGCAATTGTACAGGACTTCTGGGATAGATCAATATTCAAAGACATCAACTAAATTTTAGGGAAAATTTGAGTGAAATCCAAATGGAAATTTCACAACTAAGAAAAATGGATGTCACCCTAATATATAGGTTGTTAGTTGAGCCTAACTTAAAGCTCCAGTCAATAAAGTTTGTAGATAAAGGAGTTGATGACTGTCTTTCCAAGATTCAGAGAAAGGTTTATCTGTTTGAGGCAAGAGATCTTCCAGAACCCCCCAGAAATTTTACACAGTTCCTAGAGAGATGCATTAAATGTATTGAACCAAAAGAAGGAGAGTCATCAACAAAGTAAAAGTATTATTTGGAAGAGCTTTACTTCCAAGGAAATGGAAAAATATAGAAGATCATGAAAATAGTTTTGGATCTATTTTTTAACAAATAGTTAGTCTCTAAGAATTAGGAAATCACCAACCGTCCTAAGATTGGTGGTTTTGTATAAATGTAATTTTTCAAGACTAAGAAAAGGATTTTTTCTGGATGGATTGTAAAGAAAAAACTTCGTTTTGCTTGAATTAATATAATATAGATTGAAGATTCCAGATCTGGTCAAGCTTGAGTTATGTGTTTCTCTGTCATTCTATTTAATTTCATACTTTTGTTGGAAGTGTTTCATGTGGTAATTTCTATTATAGTGATTGAACAATCAGATTATCTAATCGTTTGCATTTTTTCCTCTGTATCAACTTTTAGCGGATATAAGACCTATGAACGTTTTAGGACTCTGAAATTGTATGCTTCTGCAAAGTTATCATCCCTTTTTCTTGTATTAACTTAAAATGAGATTCCTCTTAAATTGATGCCTCATTTTTGTTATACAATTACATGTTTCTTTCTTCATTCCATGCACCGTCTCTTTTAAAATTGATTCAGATACTAGAAAAGGCCTTTATTTCTATTATACTATTGATTCATAATTTGGAAGTTCTGTTTTTATTAATTCGAACCAGAAATTTGCGACCCTTGAAAATATTCTTGATTTACAAAAAAGAAACCCTCAACTTTCATGACTGTTCCAGTTACCAAACAACCTAATATAGAACCCGGTCTATCAGATCAGATGAGCATTGCGTTAAACCTATTCAATACCATCTTACAAACAACAAATACACGGGTAGAACTTGAACGTTCATGGGATGCAATTGAAAAGGATATTAGCATTCAAGAACAATGGGAAGCTAGATAGAGACAGTTAAGGAACCAACTTTGATCTCGATTTCCTTTAAACTAGTCTTTTTACCCATTAATTATCTCTACCTTTTCAGATGCCTTGACGGTATACTTTAGAGCCTTAAAGTATAAACTCAGGAACAACAGGCCTCGTCCTCATGAACCCAACACAACTCGAACGGGTTCAAATGGACATCAAATGAGTGAGATATCGTGTTCTGTTCATTTTGCCAAATAGGCAAAATTTTGCTGACTGTACAGTTCGTACGGGCTGACATGGCCGGGTACGGACCCACACGTGGTAGGTGATGTGTCAGTGATGAGTTGGCAGGTGCTAATGTGGCAAGTGCTGAGTTGGCAGATACATGGGAGAACCTTTTTTTGACACGTGGCATTGTTTTGACAAATTGTATGGTGCCATGTGCCCTAGGTATGGGCTGCCAGGTGGCACCTTGGTATAGTGTAAATGTTATATGGAGTCCATGGGGCTTGAACCCTAGACCTCCCCACACATATAGCAAGTGTTTGGGAAAGGCTGGAATACCAATGCGCCCACACTATGGTTCTTACCATATAACATTTCCATTTATATTTAAATTTGTTATGTGTTGAATTTTGCGCGGGGTCCAAGCTGGGGCTTAGCCCCAACCCCGATAGTATACGCCACCATATGACCCTAACATCAACGGTTGGTTCGGGTTTTAAAACTTCAACGGTTCTCCCCCATCGCGTCGACAATTGTCAGGACCATAAACACAGTTGCAAACCTAAGGATTGTGCGGGGACATGGTCACATGGACCACACGTCCATCACCTCCACAGTTTGGGTGCTAAGTCCCCTAATCGTGCGACATTTTCGCGTAATTTGTGGAAATGGGCGCATGTGCTGGGTTTAGGCATGGGAAATGCCCAAAAGCCAGGTTAAACACACATAGGTGTGTTTTGGCGAACCAGAGACAGTAATCTTGAAGGATAAAACTTACAAGAGGTCTATCTTCTTCGTTTTTTGGACAAACTAGGTGTCGAAAAAGCCCAGCTAGGGGTTTTTGTATGTTCTAGAGCCATTGGAGCCATCTATTTGGCATTTTGAGCACTGTAAAGCACTGATTTTATCACTTTGAGCAAATAATATAAAAGATCCATTGGAAGCTGGACCAAGAGATGTAGCTCCAAGAGAGGGGTGAACTCCTTTATCATTTGTCGTGTTATGTGTTTACTGTTCACTGTTATTTGTTGGTTATTATTTTCATCTTGAATGTGAAAACTCTCTAGTTTATGTGTTTGCAAATTGATCCTTTTTCCTAAGCACACATAATTAAAAACTTGCAAATATTTCAAAGATACAAGCCTTTTCATTTTCAGATCAAGTTGGTATCAGAGCATAGGTTTTTGAAGACTTGATTGTTTGCAAGTGTTTGTTTTCTGATGCTTACAAGGTTTAAGATTACAAGAGGAGAAGGTCAACTTGTAGAGCCAAGTTCTCTACTTTCAAGAAGAAGGACTACAAAATCACCTCAAGCTTCAAGAAGATATTCACCAAGTATTGCTCATGAGGAGAGTTATGGAATTCTTCCTTCAGAGGAGGAAACTTTCAGGAAGGATTTCTATGATATGACAGAAATGGTGAAAGTCTTGTTTGAAGAAAAAAATGCAAGATTGCAAGGTGAAATCTCCAACCCTCCAAAGGGCAATGGAGACAATGGTGATAAAAATCCAAAAGGAAATGGAGGGAATGGTGATTCTCCACCTGCCTCACCTCCATCTTCCACTTCCTCTACTATTTCACAACCACCCCCAAATTCTCCAAAAGGACATGGTAAAATTCCTCTACAAACTCCTTTGTTAAAGCTTGATATTAAGTTTGAATTGCCAATGTACAATGGAGAGGTAAATGCAGAGAAATTAGATAACCGGATTCGTCAGATTGAAGTGTATTGTAGGATACAAAGGATTTAAGATGATGAAACTAAGATTCAACTTGCTTCTTTAAGATTGGACAGTGCAACACTCATATGGTGGGAAGCCAAAACTCAAGAGGACATGAAGAAACATGGTAAAGTTTTATCCTATTGGAATGATTTTATTGTTGCAATAAAAAGGCAATTTTATCCATTATCATACATGCAAAAAGCTATTATGGATAGGCAAAACTTTAGACAAGATAAAGGGCAAAGTGTGCAAAATTTTACTCAAGAATTTAGAAGAAGATCTTTGGTTTTGGGTGTAGATTTGTCTTCTCAAGAAACTTTACTCAAATACATAGGAGCTTTACATAACTACTTGAGGCATACAATACTTATGTTTAACCCTTCAAATCTAGATGAAGTTTGTGTACATGCAACTCATTTGGAAGCAAGAGGGAGGAATGAAGCTCAAGAGGGAAACAAAAATCCATTTAGTCATGGAGACAAGGGAAAGAGGAAGTTCAAGGGGAATGGAAAAAATAATGCTTCAGTTAAGAAAGAGGTAGAAAAACTTACATGTAAACACTGTTCAAAGGATGGCCATGATGAAGACCATTGTTGGAAACTTCATCTTGAAAAAAGACCCAAAAATTTCAACAACAAAGGGAAACCAAACACTGCTGCAACCACACAACATGATTTAGGTTCTGATTCGGGTGATGAAACAAAAATTATAGCCATGGGTTTTCAAGGTAAGGGTTCTATTGCAAGTACTAGTTCTTCAAGTAGTAGTAGCCCCAATGAAACTCAACATGAAAAAGAAAGAATAGAGATTTTTCACATAAGGGTTATTTCAAAGAATACCAAGATAGATACTCTTTTTGATACTGGATCTCAAGCAAACCTCATATCTTAAGACACTGTCAAGAAATTAAAATTGGAAACTATTCCACATCCTAAACCATACCCTCTAGGATGGATATGTGACAATGCCAAATTGCATGTGACAAGAAGGTGTAAACTTAGATTTGCCATCACTGCAAATTTTATAGATGAGGTAGAGCTTGATGTTGTTCCTTTGGATATCTGTGGTATTGTGTTGGGAAGCCCATACTTATATGATAGGAGAGCCATATTTCATTGTCATGAGAACAAGTATCATTTGTTTAAAAATGGAGTTGAGTACATTGTTAGAGCACATACAAAAAAGTTGAATTTGTCACTTGTAAATGCAGGACAAATGAAGAGATTAGTCAATGATAGTAAGAATTTTGTCCTCTTGATGATCAAACCCAAAGACAATGTTGAAAAAGAAGTTTTCCAAGGTTGTGATGCAAATTTGAAATCTGATTTATATGAGGTTGTTAACCAATATGATGAGATGTTTCGGGAACCAAAGGGATTGCCTCCAAGAAGGGGTATCCAACATGAGATACAATTGCAACAAGATTTCCCTCTTCCAAACATTGGTATGTACATGATGTTAGTCATGGAGAATGATGAAATTAAAAAACAAATCGAAGAGTTGCTTGACAAAGGGGTCATCATGGAAAGCACATCGCCATGTGGATCACCAATTGTTTTAGTGCCAAAGAAAGATGGTACATGGCACATGTGTGTAGATTTCAGGGCCTTGAACACAATTGTGGTAAAGAATCGTTATCCTCTTCCTAGAATTGATGATTTGCTTGATCAATTGAAAGATGATAAGTATTTTACTAAGTTGGATTTGAGAAGTGGATATCATCAGATTGGGATTTCTAAAGGAGACAGATGGAAGACATCTTTCAAAACAAAGCAAGGTTTGTTTGAGTGGATGGTAATGAAATTTGGACTTTGCAATGCTTTTACTACTTTCAAGAGAGTCATGAATGATGTTTTAAGGCCTTTTCTTGATGATTGTGTTATTGTCTACTTGGATGAAATTTTGATTTTTAGCAAATCTCGTGAAGAGGATGTTATGCAAGTAAATCAAGTTTTAGATGTCTTGCAGAAAGAAAAGTTGTTTTTGAAGATGTCTAACTGTGAGTTTGGAAAGACCTCACTTGTTTACTTGGGGCATATTGTTGGAGGAGGAGAACTGAAAATTGATCTCTCCAAGGTCAAAGTCATATTGGAGTGGTCCAAGCCCAACAATGTGACATAGGTAAGAAGCTTTTTGGGAGCAACCCAATATTGGAGATAGTTTATTGCTAACTTCTCTTCAATTGCAGCTCCATTACATGTAGTGACAAGCATTAAAGAAGTTTTCCAATGGGGAGGCAAGCAACAAAAGGCTTTTGATACTTTCAAGGAGAAAATCAGTTCAACCCCAGTTCTTGCACTTCCAAATTTGAGACAACCTTATGAAATCCAAACTGATGCAAGCAATTATGAAATGGGAGTAGTCTTGTTACAACATGGTAAGCCCATTTGTTTTCATTATGAAATTTTTAATGGTGCTGTGATTAATTATCCTACTTATGATAAGGAGTTGTATGCATTGGTGCAAAGTGTAAAGAAATGAAAACATTATTTTTTGGGAAAATAAACTATCATTCACACAGATCATCAACCATTGCAATACTTACAATCACAAACAAAGCTACAACAAGCAAGGCACTTCAGATGGATGGGTTTTCTACAACAATTCCACTTGGTTATAAGGTATAAAAAAGGCATTTATAACAAAGTTGCTGATATGATTTCTAGGCCTATTATTAGTGCTTCAGTTATTCTTAAGCATAATTCTATCATGCATGAGAGCTATGTTGAACAATATGCTTTAGATGCTGATTTTAAAGAGGTATATGCAACTTTGTGTCATTCTAACCATGTTGAGGAATTGAATTACCATGTGCATGATAAGCTTTTGTATCATATTGGCAAGCTATGTGTTCCACAGGGTGAAAGAATCAACATTATAAGGGAAGCTCATTCTTCTCTTATTGCTGGTCACTTTGGTGTAGGCAAGACAATGGCTAATTTGCAAAGGTATTGCTATTGGCCTAAAATGAATGAAAGTGTTTCAGGATATGTAAGAGGATGTTTTTTATGTGCTACAAGCAAGCCTAGCAATAGAAAGTTGGGTTTGTTTACTCCACTTCCAGTTCCTTCTTGTCCATGGGAAAGCATTTCCATGGACTTTGTAGGAGGTCTACCTATGTCTAAAAATAATCATGATTATCTTTATGTTGTGGTTGACTGTTTCAACAAAATGTGTATTTTGATGCCTTGTAAGAAACAGGTTACAGCTGAGCAAACGACACAAATGTTCATTCAACATGTTTGGGTACATTTTGGGTTGCCTAAATCCATTATTTCTGATCGAGATTCTCAATTTATTGGGAACTTTTGGTCAAGTCTATGGGCACTCATGGACACCAAACTGAAAAAGAGAACAAATTTTCATCTGCAAACCGATGGTCAAACATACGTGGTTAATAAAATAGTGGTACATCTTCTTCATGGTTATTGTAACAAGCATCCTAATCTTTTGGATGGGCACTTACACTACATTCAACATGCTTACAACCGGGCTAAGCACTCTTCAACTCAAACATCTCCATTTGAAGCATGTTTTGGTTATTTGCCCAAATCTCCTTTAGATTTTATCTTTGGGAAAGACATTGCTATTGATGGTCAATATGAAATTGATAGGGAGGAAAATTTCATTGAACAAATTCAATTGGTACATCAAATGGTACAAGAACAGTTGGAAAAGAGCCAAGCCAAGTACAAGACAAGACATGACAAACATCATGTTGATCATAGTTTCCAAGTTGGAGATGAAGTTTGGCTTTACATTAGCAAAGAGAGGCTTAAAGGAGAAGGTAAAAACTGAAACCAATTAGATATGGACCTTTCAAGGTTCTTGAAAAGATTGATAACAATGCCTTCCGTTTGGATTTGCCTCCTTATATGCAAATGTATGCAGTTGTCAATGTTGAGAATTTGAAATTGTATGAGCCT